>JAUPFP010000010.1:5713995-5935241 GCA_036925085.1 Brachycybe producta | reverse complement strand
TTAAAGGGCGTGTAGGGCGTGTTGGCTCATTTTTCGAAATTTTCGTATATTTAAATTTAGGTAATATTAGTATAAGGTACGTACACTTAGTACACATAATATACAGTCATTAACTACCCGGAAAAAACTATTTCCACACTTTTTTTCGATTTTTAAATTTTTTTAGAGGGCGTGTAGGGCGTGTTGGCTTATTTTTCAAAATTTTCACGCGTTTTGGATATTTAAAATTAGGTAATATTAGTATCAGGTACGTACACTTAGTACACATAACATAAAGTCATTAGCTACCCGGAAAAATCTTTTTCTGTGATTTTTTTTCGATTTTTAAATTTTGTTTAGAGGGCGTGTAGGGCGTGTTGGCTTATTTTTCAAACTTTTCGCGCGTTTTTGATATTTAAATCTAGGTAATATTAGTATAAGGTACGTACACGTAGTACACATAACTTACAATCATTAACTATCCGGAAAAAAAATTTTCCGCATTTTTTTTTTATTTTTAAATTTTTTTTGAGGGCATGTAGGGCGTGTTGTCTTATTTTTCGAAATTTTCGCGCGTTTTGGATATTTAAAATTAGGTAATATTAGTATAAGGTACGTACACTTAGTACACATAACTTATAGTCATTAACTATCCGGAAAAAACTTATTCCGCGTTTTTTTTTTCGATTTTTAAATTTTTTTAGAGGACGTGTAGGGCGTGTTGGCTTATTTTTCAAAATTTTCCTGCGTTTTTCGATATTTAAAAGTAGGTATTATTGGTATAAGGTACGTACAGTTAGTAAAAATTAAATAAAGTCATTACCTAACCGGAAAAAAAATTTCCGCAATTTTTTTTCGATTTTTAAATTTTTTTAGATTTTTTTAAATTGATTAGATTTGTGTAGGGCCTGTTGGCTTATTTTTAAAATTTTCGCGCGTTTTTCGATATTTAAATTTAGGTAATAATAGTATAAGGTACGTACACTTAGTACATATAACTTACAGTAATTAACTATCCGGAAAAAAAATGTTCCGCAATATTTTTAAATTTTTAACATTTTTTTAAAGGGCGTGTAGGGCGTGTTGGCTCATTTTTCGAAATTTTCGTATATTTAAATTTAGGTAATATTAGTATAAGGTACGTACACTTAGTACACATAATATACAGTCATTAACTACCCGGAAAAAACTATTTCCACACTTTTTTTTCGATTTTTAAATTTTTTTAGAGGGCGTGTAGGGCGTGTTGGCTTATTTTTCAAAATTTTCACGCGTTTTGGATATTTAAAATTAGGTAATATTAGTATCAGGTACGTACACTTAGTACACATAACATAAAGTCATTAGCTACCCGGAAAAATCTTTTTCTGTGATTTTTTTTCGATTTTTAAATTTTGTTTAGAGGGCGTGTAGGGCGTGTTGGCTTATTTTTCAAACTTTTCGCGCGTTTTTGATATTTAAATCTAGGTAATATTAGTATAAGGTACGTACACGTAGTACACATAACTTACAATCATTAACTATCCGGAAAAAAAATTTTCCGCATTTTTTTTTTATTTTTAAATTTTTTTTGAGGGCATGTAGGGCGTGTTGTCTTATTTTTCGAAATTTTCGTATATTTAAAAAGAGCTAATGATACTATTAGGTACATACACTTATTACACATAACATACAGTCATTAACTACCCGGAAAAATCTTTTTCTGTGATTTTTTTTCGATTTTTAAATTTTGTTTAGAGGGCGTGTAGGGCGTGTTGGCTTATTTTTCAAACTTTTCGCGCGTTTTTGATATTTAAATCTAGGTAATATTAGTATAAGGTACGTACACTTAGTACACATAACTTACAATCATTAACTATCCGGAAAAAAAATTTTCCGCATTTTTTTTCGATTTTTAAATTTTTTTAGATGGCGTGTAGGGCCTGTTGGCTTATTTTTAAAATTTTCGCGCGTTTTTTGATATTTAAATTTAGGTAATAATAGTATAAGGTACGTACACTTAGTACACATAACTTATAGTCATTAACTATCCGGAAAAAACTTATTCCGCGTTTTTTTTTCGATTTTTAAATTTTTTTAGAGGACGTGTAGGGCGTGTTGGCTTATTTTTCAAAATTTTCCTGCGTTTTTCGATATTTAAAAGTAGGTATTATTGGTATAAGGTACGTACAGTTAGTAAAAATTAAATAAAGTCATTACCTAACCGGAAAAAAAATTTCCGCAATTTTTTTTCGATTTTTAAATTTTTTTAGATGTCGTGTAGGGCCTGTTGGCTTATTTTTAAAATTTTCGCGCGTTTTTCGATATTTAAATTTAGGTAATAATAGTATAAGGTACGTACACTTAGTACATATAACTTACAGTAATTAACTATCCGGAAAAAAAATGTTCCGCAATATTTTTAAATTTTTAACATTTTTTTAAAGGGCGTGTAGGGCGTGTTGGCTCATTTTTCGAAATTTTCGTATATTTAAATTTAGGTAATATTAGTATAAGGTACGTACACTTAGTACACATAATATACAGTCATTAACTACCCGGAAAAAACTATTTCCACACTTTTTTTCGATTTTTAAATTTTTTTAGAGGGCGTGTAGGGCGTGTTGGCTTATTTTTCAAAATTTTCACGCGTTTTGGATATTTAAAATTAGGTAATATTAGTATCAGGTACGTACACTTAGTACACATAACATAAAGTCATTAGCTACCCGGAAAAATCTTTTTCTGTGATTTTTTTTCGATTTTTAAATTTTGTTTAGAGGGCGTGTAGGGCGTGTTGGCTTATTTTTCAAACTTTTCGCGCGTTTTTGATACTTAAATCTAGGTAATATTAGTATAAGGTACGTACACGTAGTACACATAACTTACAATCATTAACTATCCGGAAAAAAAATTTTCCGCATTTTTTTTTTATTTTTAAATTTTTTTTGAGGGCATGTAGGGCGTGTTGTCTTATTTTTCGAAATTTTCGTATATTTAAAAAGAGCTAATGATACTATTAGGTACATACACTTATTACACATAACATACAGTCATTAACTACCCGGAAAAATCTTTTTCTGTGATTTTTTTTCGATTTTTAAATTTTGTTTAGAGGGTGTGTAGGACGTGTTGGCTTATTTTTCAAACTTTTCGCGCGTTTTTGATATTTAAATCTAGGTAATATTAGTATAAGGTACGTACACTTAGTACACATAACTTACAATCATTAACTATCCGGAAAAAAAATTTTCCGCATTTTTTTTTCGATTTTTAAATTTTTTTAGATGGCGTGTAGGGCCTGTTGGCTTATTTTTAAAATTTTCGCGCGTTTTTTGATATTTAAATTTAGGTAATAATAGTATAAGGTACGTACACTTAGTACACATAACTTATAGTCATTAACTATCCGGAAAAAACTTATTCCGCGTTTTTTTTTCGATTTTTAAATTTTTTTAGAGGACGTGTAGGGCGTGTTGGCTTATTTTTCAAAAATTTCCCGCGTTTTGGATATTTAAAATTAGGTAATATTAGTATAAGGTACGTACACTTAGTACACATAACTTATAGTCATTAACTATCCGGAAAAAACTTATTCCGCGTTTTTTTTTCGATTTTTAAATTTTTTTAGAGGACGTGTAGGGCGTGTTGGCTTATTTTTCAAAATTTTCCCGCGTTTTTCAATATTTAAAATTAGGTAATAATAGTATAAGGTACGTACAGTTAGTAAAAATTAAATAAAGTCATTACCTAACCGGAAAAAAATTTTCCGCAATTTTTTTTCGATTTTTAAATTTTTTTAGATGGCGTGTAGGGCCTGTTTTCTTATTTTTAAAATTTTCGCAGCGTTTTTCGATATTTAAATTTAGGTAGTAATAGTATAAGGTACGTACACTTAGTACACATAACTTACAGTAATTAACTATCCGGAAAAAACATGTTCCGCAATTTTTTTAAATTTTTAACATTTTTTTAAAGGGCGTGTAGGGCGTGTTGGCTCATTTTTCGAAATTTTCGTATATTTAAATTTAGGTAATATTAGTATAAGGTACGCACACTTAGTACACATAATATACAGTCATTGACTACCCGGAAAAAACTATTTCCACACTTTTTTTCGATTTTTAAATTTTTTTTAGAGGGCGTGTAGGGCGTGTTGGCTTATTTTTCAAAATTTTCGCGCGTTTTGGATATTTAAAATTAGGTATTATTAGTATAAGGTACGTACACTTAGTACACATAACATAAAGTCATTAGCTACCCGGAAAAATCTTTTTCTGTGATTTTTTTTCGATTTTTAAATTTTGTTTAGAGGGCGTGTAGGGCGTGTTGGCTTATTTTTCAAACTTTTCGCGCGTTTTTGATATTTAAATATAGGTAATATTAGTATAAGGTACGTACACTTAGTACACATAACTTACAATCATTAACTATCCGGAAAAAAAATTTTCCGCATTTTTTTTTATTTTTAAATTTTTTTGAGGGCATGTAGGGCGTGTTGTCTTATTTTTCGAAATTTTCGTATATTTAAAAAGAGCTAATGATACTATTAGGTACATACACTTATTACACATAACATACAGTCATTAACTATCCGGAAAAAAATTTTCCGCGATTTTTTTTTCGATTTTTAAATTTTTTTTAGTGGGCTTGTAGGGCGTGTAGGCTTATTTTTCAAAATTTTCCCGCGTTTTTCAATATTTAAAATTAGGTAATAATAGTATTAGGTACGTACACTTAGTACACATAACTTACAGTAATTAACTATCCGGAAAAAAAATGTTCCGCAATTTTTTTAAATTTTTAACATTTTTTTAAAGGGCGTGTAGGGCGTGTTGGCTCATTTTTCGAAATTTTCGTATATTTAAATTTAGGTAATATTAGTGTAAGGTACGTACACTTAGTACACATAACTTATAGTCATTAACTATCCGGAAAAAACTTATTCCGCGTTTTTTTTTCGATTTTTAAATTTTTTTAGAGGACGTGTAGGGCGTGTTGGCTTATTTTTCAAAATTTTCCCGCGTTTTTTGATATTTAAAAGTAGGTATTATTGCTATAAGATACGTACAGTTAGTAAAAATTAAATAAAGTCATTACCTAACCGCAAAAAAAATTTCCGCAATTTTTTTTCGATTTTTAAATTTTTTTAGATGTGGTGTAGGGCCTGTTGGCTTATTTTTAAAATTTTCGCGCGTTTTTCGATATTTAAATTTAGGTAATAATAGTATAAGGTACGTACACTTAGTACACATAACTTACAGTCATTAACTATCCAGAAAAAAAATTTTCCGTAATTTTTTTAAATTTTTAACATTTTTTTAATGGGAGTGTAGTTCGTGTTGGCTCATTTGTCGAATTTTTCGTATATTTAAAAATAGCTAATGATACTATTAGGTATGTACACTTAGTACACATAATATACAGTCATTAACTACCCGGAAAAAAATTTTTCCGCGATTTTTTTTCGATTTTTAAATTATTTTAGAGGGCGTGTAGGGCGTGTTGTCTTATTTTTCAAAATTTTCGTAAATTGAAAAAGAGCTAATAACACTATTAGGTACATACACTTAGTACACATAACATACAGTTATTAACTATACGGAAAAAAATTTTCCGCGATTTTTTTTCGATTTTTAAATTTTTTTTAGAGGGCGTGTTGGCTTATTTTTCAAAATTTTCGCGCGTTTTTGATATTTAAAATAGGTAATATTAGTATAAGGTACGTACACTTAGTACACATAACTTACAGTCATTACCTTGCTGGAAAAAACTTTTTCTGCGATTTTTTTTCGATTTTTAAATTTTTTTTAGAGGGCGTGTAGGGCGTGTTGGCATATTTTTAAAATTTTCGCGCGTTTTTCGATATTTAAATTTAGGTAATAATAGTATAAGGTACGTACACTTAGTACACATAACTTACAGTAATTAACTATCCGGAAAAAAAATGTTCCGCAATTTTTTTAAATTTTTAACATTTTTTTAAAGGGCGTGTAGGGCGTGTTGGCTCATTTTTTGAAATATTAGTATAAGGTACGTACACTTAGTACACATAATATACAGTCATTAACTACCCGGAAAAAACTATTTCCACAATTTTTTTCGATTTTTAAATTTTTTTTAGAGGGCGTGTAGGGCGTGTTGGCTTATTTTTCAAAATTTTCCAGCGTTTTTCAATATTTAAAATTAGGTAATAATAGTATAAGGTACGTACAGTTAGTAAAAATTAAATAAAGTCATTACCTAACCGGAAAAAAATTTTCCGCAATTTTTTTTCGATTTTTAAATTTTTTTAGATGGCGTGTAGGTCGTGTTGGCTTATTTTTGAAATTTTCGCGCGTTTTTCGATATTTAAATTTAGGTAATAATAGTATAAGGTACGTACACTTAGTACACATAACTTACAGTAATTAACTATCCGGAAAAAAAATGTTCCGCAATTTTTTTAAATTTTTAACATTTTTTTAAAGGGCGTGTAGGGCGTGTTGGCTCATTTTTCGAAATTTTCGTATATTTAAATTTAGGTAATATTAGTATAAGGTACGTACACTTAGTACACATAATATACAGTCATTAACTACCCGGAAAAAACTATTTCCACACTTTTTTTCGATTTTTAAATTTTTTTTAGAGGGCGTGTAGGGCGTGTTGGCTTATTTTTCAAAATTTTCGCGCATTTTGGATATTTAAAATTATGTAATATTAGTATAAGGTACGTACACTTAGTACACATAACATAAAGTCATTAGCTACCCGGAAAAATCTTTTTCTGTGATTTTTTTTCGATTTTTAAATTTTGTTTAGAGGGCGTGTAGGGCGTGTTGACTTATTTTTCAAACTTTTCGCGCGTTTTTGATATTTAAATCTAGGTAATATTAGTATAAGGTACGTACACTTAGTACACATAACTTACAATCATTAACTATCCGGAAAAAAAATTTTCCGCATTTTTTTTTTATTTTTAAATTTTTTTTGAGGGCATGTAGGGCGTGTTGTCATATTTTTCGAAATTTTCGTATATTTAAAAAGAGCTAAAGATACTCTTAGGTACATACACTTATTACACATAACATACAGTCATTAACTATCCGGAAAAAAATTTTCCGCGATTTTTTTTCGATTTTTAAATTTTTTTTAGAGGGCGTGTAGGGCGTGTTGACTTATTTTTCAAAATTTTCCCGCGTTTTTCATTATTTAAAATTAGGTAATAATAGTATAAGATACGTACAGTTAGTAAAAATTAAATAAAGTCATTACCTAACCGGAAAAAAATTTTCCGCGATTTTTTTTCGATTTTTAAATTTTTTTTAGAGGGCGTGTAGGGCGTGTTGGCTTATTTTTCAAAATTTTCCCACGTTTTTCGATATTTAAAAGTAGGTATTATTGGTATAAGGTACGTACAGTTAGTAAAAATTAAATAAAGTCATTACCTAACCGGAAAAAAAATTTCCGCAATTTTTTTTCGATTTTTAAATTTTTTTAGATGTCGTGTAGGGCCTGTTGGCTTATTTTTAAAATTTTCGCGCGTTTTTCGATATTTAAATTTAGGTAATAATAGTATAAGGTACGTACACTTAGTACACATAACTTACAATCATTAACTATCCGGAAAAAACTTATTCCGCGTTTTTTTTTCGATTTTTAAATTTTTTTAGAGGACGTGTAGGGCGTGTTGGCTTATTTTTCAAAAATTTCCCGCGTTTTGGATATTTAAAATTAGGTAATATTAGTATAAGGTACGTACACTTAGTACACATAACTTATAGTCATTAACTATCCGGAAAAAACTTATTCCGCGTTTTTTTTTCGATTTTTAAATTTTTTTAGAGGACGTGTAGGGCGTGTTGGCTTATTTTTCAAAATTTTCCCGCGTTTTTCAATATTTAAAATTAGGTAATAATAGTATAAGGTACGTACAGTTAGTAAAAATTAAATAAAGTTATTACCTAACCGGAAAAAAAATTTCCGCAATTTTTTTTCGATTTTTAAATTTTTTTAGATGTCGTGTAGGGCCTGTTGGCTTATTTTTAAAATTTTCGCGCGTTTTTTGATATTTAAATTTAGGTAATAATAGTATAAGGTACGTACACTTAGTACACATAACTTACAGTAATTAACTATCCGGAAAAAAAATGTTCCGCAATTTTTTTAAATTTTTAACATTTTTTTAAAGGGCGTGTAGGGCGTGTTGGCTCATTTTTCGAAATTTTCGTATATTTAAATTTATGTAATATTAGTATAAGGTACGTACACTTAGTACACATAATATACAGTCATTAACTACCCGGAAAAAACTATTTCCACACTTTTTTTCGATTTTTAAATTTTTTTTAGAGGGCGTGTAGGGCGTGTTGGCTTATTTTTCAAAATTTTCCAGCGTTTTTCAATATTTAAAATTAGGTAATAATAGTATAAGGTACGTACACTTAGTACACATAACATAAAGTCATTAGCTACCCGGAAAAAAATTTTCCGCGATTTTTTTTTCGATTTTTAAATTTTTTTTAGTGGGCTTGTAGGGCGTGTAGGCTTATTTTTCAAAATTTTCCCGCGTTTTTCAATATTTAAATTTAGGTAATAATAGTATAAGGTACGTACAGTTAGTAAAAATTAAATAAAGTCATTACCTAACCGGAAAAAAAATTTCCGCAATTTTTTTTCGATTTTTAAATTTTTTTAGATGTCGTGTAGGGCCTGTTGGCTTATTTTTAAAATTTTCGCGCGTTTTTTGATATTTAAATTTAGGTAATAATAGTATAAGGTACGTAAACTTAGTACACATAACTTACAGTAATTAACTATCCGGAAAAAAAATGTTCCGCAATTTTTTTAAATTTTTAACATTTTTTTAAAGGGCGTGTAGGGCGTGTTGGCTCATTTTTCGAAATTTTCGTATATTTAAATTTAGGTAATATTAGTATAAGGTACGTACACTTAGTACACATAATATACAGTCATTTACTACCCAGAAAAACTATTTCCACACTTTTTTTCGATTTTTAAATTTTTTTTAGAGGGCGTGTAGGGCGTGTTGGCTTATTTTTCAAAATTTTCCCGCGTTTTTTGATATTTAAAAGTAGGTATTATTGGTATAAGATACGTACAGTTACTAAAAATTAAATAAAGTCATTACCTAACCGGAAAAAAAATTTCCGCAATTTTTTTTCGATTTTTAAATTTTTTTAGATGTCGTGTAGGGCCTGTTGGCTTATTTTTAAAATTTTCGCGCGTTTTTCGATATTTAAATTTAGGTAATAATAGTATAAGGTACGAACACTTAGTACACATAACTTACAGTAATTAACTATCCGGAAAAAAAATGTTCCGCAATTTTTTTAAATTTTTAACATTTTTTTAAAGGGCGTGTAGGGCGTGTTGGCTCATTTTTCGAAATATTAGTATAAGGTACGTACACTTAGTACACATAATATACAGTCATTAACTACCCGGAAAAAACTATTTCCACACTTTTTTTCGATTTTTAAATTTTTTTTAGAGGGCGTGTAGGGCGTGTTGGCTTATTTTTCAAAATTTTCCAGCGTTTTTCAATATTTAAAATTAGGTAATAATAGTATAAGGTACGTACACTTAGTACACATAACATAAAGTCATTAGCTACCCGGAAAAAAATTTTCCGCGATTTTTTTTTCGATTTTTAAATTTTTTTTAGTGGGCTTGTAGGGCGTGTAGGCTTATTTTTCAAAATTTTCCCGCGTTTTTCAATATTTAAATTTAGGTAATAATAGTATAAGGTACGTACAGTTAGTAAAAATTAAATAAAGTCATTACCTAACCGGAAAAAAAATTTCCGCAATTTTTTTTCGATTTTTAAATTTTTTTAGATGTCGTGTAGGGCCTGTTGGCTTATTTTTAAAATTTTCGCGCGTTTTTTGATATTTAAATTTAGGTAATAATAGTATAAGGTACGTAAACTTAGTACACATAACTTACAGTAATTAACTATCCGGAAAAAAAATGTTCCGCAATTTTTTTAAATTTTTAACATTTTTTTAAAGGGCGTGTAGGGCGTGTTGGCTCATTTTTCGAAATTTTCGTATATTTAAATTTAGGTAATATTAGTATAAGGTACGTACACTTAGTACACATAATATACAGTCATTTACTACCCAGAAAAACTATTTCCACACTTTTTTCGATTTTTAAATTTTTTTTAGAGGGCGTGTAGGGCGTGTTGGCTTATTTTTCAAAATTTTCCCGCGTTTTTCAATATTTAAAATTAGGTAATAATAGTATAAGGTACGTACAGTTAGTAAAAATTAAATAAAGTCATTACCTAACCAGAAAAAAAATTTCCGCAATTCTTTTTCGATTTTTAAATTTTTTTAGATGGCGTGTAGGGCCTGTTGGCTTATTTTTAAAATTTTCGCGTGTTTTTCGATATTTAAATTTAGGTAATAATAGTATAAGGTACGTACACTTAGTACACATAACTTACAGTAATTAACTATCCGGAAAAAAAATGTTCCGCAATTTTTTTAAATTTTTAACATTTTTTTAAAGGGCGTGTAGGGCGTGTTGGCTCATTTTTCGAAATTTTCGTATATTTAAATTTAGGTAATATTAGTATAAGGTACGTACACTTAGTACACATAATATACAGTCATTAACTACCCGGAAAAAACTATTTCCACACTTTTTTTCGATTTTTAAATTTTTTTTAGAGGGCGTGTAGGGCGTGTTGGCTTATTTTTCAAAATTTTCCCGCGTTTTTCAATATTTAAAATTAGGTAATAATAGTATAAGGTACGTACAGTTAGTAAAAATTAAATAAAGTCATTACCTAACCGGAAAAAAATTTTCCGCAATTTTTTTTCGATTTTTAAATTTTTTTAGATGGCGTGTAGGGCCTGTTGGCTTATTTTTAAAATTTTCGCGCGTTTTTCGATATTTAAATTTAGGTAATAATAGTATAAGGTACGTACACTTAGTACACATAAATTACAGTAATTAACTATCCGGAAAAAAAATGTTCCGCAATTTTTTTAAATTTTTAACATTTTTTTAAAGGGCGTGTAGGGCGTGTTGGCTCATTTTTCGAAATTTTCGTATATTTAAATTTAGGTAATATTAGTATAAGGTACGTACACTTAGTACACATAATATACAGTCATTTACTACCCGGAAAAACTATTTCCACACTTTTTTTCGATTTTTAAATTTTTTTTAGAGGGCGTGTAGGGCGTGTTGGCTTATTTTTCAAAATTTTCCCGCGTTTTTCAATATTTAAAATTAGGTAATAATAGTATAAGGTACGTACAGTTAGTAAAAATTAAATAAAGTCATTACCTAACCAGAAAAAAATTTTCCGCAATTCTTTTTCGATTTTTAAATTTTTTTAGATGGCGTGTAGGGCCTGTTGGCTTATTTTTAAAATTTTCGCGTGTTTTTCGATATTTAAATTTAGGTAATAATAGTATAAGGTACGTACACTTAGTACACATAACTTACAGTAATTAACTATCCGGAAAAAAAATGTTCCGCAATTTTTTTAAATTTTTAACATTTTTTTAAAGGGCGTGTAGGGCGTGTTGGCTCATTTTTCGAAATTTTCGTATATTTAAATTTAGGTAATATTAGTATAAGGTACGTACACTTAGTACACATAATATACAGTCATTAACTACCCGGAAAAAACTATTTCCACACTTTTTTTCGATTTTTAAATTTTTTTTAGAGGGCGTGTAGGGCGTGTTGGCTTATTTTTCAAAATTTTCCCGCGTTTTTCAATATTTAAAATTAGGTAATAATAGTATAAGGTACGTACAGTTAGTAAAAATTAAATAAAGTCATTACCTAACCGGAAAAAAATTTTCCGCAATTTTTTTTCGATTTTTAAATTTTTTTAGATGGCGTGTAGGGCCTGTTGGCTTATTTTTAAAATTTTCGCGCGTTTTTCGATATTTAAATTTAGGTAATAATAGTATAAGGTACGTACACTTAGTACACATAAATTACAGTAATTAACTATCCGGAAAAAAAATGTTCCGCAATTTTTTTAAATTTTTAACATTTTTTTAAAGGGCGTGTAGGGCGTGTTGGCTCATTTTTCGAAATTTTCGTATATTTAAATTTAGGTAATATTAGTATAAGGTACGTACACTTAGTACACATAATATACAGTCATTAACTACCCGGAAAAAACTATTTCCACACTTTTTTTCGATTTTTAAATTTTTTTTAGAGGGCGTGTAGGGCGTGTTGGCTTATTTTTCAAAATTTTCGCGCGTTTTGGATATTTAAAATTAGGTAATATTAGTATAAGGTACGTACACTTAGTACACATAACTTATAGTCATTAACTATCCGGAAAAAACTTATTCCGCGTTTTTTTTTCGATTTTTAAATTTTTTTAGAGGACGTGTAGGGCGTGCTGGCTCATTTTTCAAAATTTTCCCGCGTTTTTCGATATTTAAAAGTAGGTATTATTGGTATAAGGTACGTACAGTTAGTAAAAATTAAATAAAGTCATTACCTAACCGGAAAAAAAATTTCCGCAATTTTTTTTCGATTTTTAAATTTTTTTAGATGTCGTGTAGGGCCTGTTGGCTTATTTTTAAAATTTTCGCGCGTTTTTCGATATTTAAATTTAGGTAATAATAGTATAAGGTACGTACACTTAGTACACATAACTTACAGTAATTAACTATCCGGAAAAAAAATGTTCCGCAATTTTTTTAAATTTTTAACATTTTTTTAAAGGGCGTGTAGTACGTGTTGGCTCATTTTTCGAAATTTTCGTATATTTAAATTTAGGTAATATTAGTATAAGGTACGTACAGTTAGTAAAAATTAAATAAAGTCATTACCTAACCGGAAAAAAATTTTCCGCAATTTTTTTTCGATTTTTAAATTTTGTTTAGAGGGCGTGTAGGGCGTGTTGGCTTATTTTTCAAACTTTTCGCGCGTTTTTGATATTTAAATCTAGGTAATATTAGTATAAGGTACGTACACTTAGTACACATAACTTACAATCATTAACTATCCGGAAAAAAAATTTTCCGCATTTTTTTTTTATTTTTAAATTTTTTTTGAGGGCATGTAGGGCGTGTTGTCTTATTTTTCGAAATTTTCGTATATTTAAAAAGAGCTAATGATACTATTAGGTACATACACTTATTACACTTAACATACAGTCATTAACTATCCGGAAAAAAATTTTCCGCGATTTTTTTTTTCGATTTTTAAATTTTTTTTAGAGGGCGTGTAGGGCGTGTTGGCTTATTTTTCAAAATTTTCCCGCGTTTTTCAATATTTAAAATTAGGTAATAATAGTATAAGGTACGTACAGTTAGTAAAAATTAAATAAAGTCATTACCTAACCGGAAAAAAATTTTCCGCAATTTTTTTTCGATTTTTAAATTTTTTTAGATGGCGTGTAGGGCCTGTTGGCTTATTTTTCAAATTTTCGCGCGTTTTTCGATATTTAAATTTAGGTAATAATAGTATAAGGTACGTACACTTAGTACACATAACTTACAGTAATTAACTATCCGGAAAAAAAATGTTCCGCAATTTTTTTAAATTTTTAACATTTTTTTAAAGGGCGTGTAGGGCGTGTTGGCTCATTTTTCGAAATTTTCGTATATTTAAATTTAGGTAATATTAGTATAAGGTACGTACACTTAGTACACATAATATACAGTCATTAACTACCCGGAAAAAATATTTTCCGCGATTTTTTTTTATTTTTAAATTTTTATTGAGGGCATGTAGGGCGTGTTGTCTTATTTTTCAAAATTTTCGTAGATTTAAAAAGAGCTAATAATACTATTAGGTACATACACTTAGTACACATAACTTACAATCATTAACAATCCGGAAAAAATATTTTCCGCGATTTTTTTTTATTTTTAAATTTTTATTGAGGGCATGTAGGGCGTGTTGTCTTATTTTTCAAAATTTTCGTAGATTTAAAAAGAGCTAATGATACTATTAGGTACATACACTTAGTACACATAACATACAGTCATTAACTATCCGGAAAAAAATTTTCCGCGATTTTTTTTCGATTTTAAAATTTGTTTAGAGGACGTGTAGGGCGTGTTGGCTTATTTTTCAAAATCTTCGCGCGTTTTTCGATATTTAAAAGTAGGTATTATTAGTATAAGGTACGTACTCTTAGTACACATAACATAAAGTCATTATCTACCCGGAAAAAAAATTTTCCACAATTTTTTTAAATTTTTAAATTTTTTTTAGATGGCGTGTAGGGCGTGTTGGCTTATTTTTCAAAATTTTCGTAGATTTAAAAAGAGCTAATGATACTATTAGGTACATACACTTAGTACACATAACATACAGTCATTAACTATCCGGAAAAAAAATGTTCCGCAATTTTTTTAAATTTTTAACATTTTTTTAAAGGGTGTGTAGGGCGTGTTGGCTCATTTGTCGAATTTTTCGTATATTTAAAAATAGCTAATGATACTATTAGGTACGTACACTTAGTACACATAACATACAGTCCTTAACTACCCGGAAAAAACTTTTTCCGCGATTTTTTTTAGATTTTTAAATTTTTTTTAGATGGCGTGTAGGGCGTGTTGGCTTATTTTTCAAAATTTTCGTAGATTTAAAAAGAGCTAATGATACTATTAGGTACATACACTTAGTACACATAACATACAGTCATTAACTATCCGGAAAAAAAATGTTCCGCAATTTTTTTAAATTTTTAACATTTTTTTAAAGGGTGTGTAGGGCGTGTTGGCTCATTTGTCGAATTTTTCGTATATTTAAAAATAGCTAATGATACTATTAGGTACGTACACTTAGTACACATAACATACAGTCATTAACTACCCGGAAAAAAAATTTTCCGCAATTTTTTTAAATTTTTTAAAATTTTTTAACGGGCGTGTAGGGCGTGTTGGCTCATTTGTCGAAATTTTCGTATATTTAAAAATAGCTAATGATACTATTAGGTATGTACACTTAGTACACATAACATACAGTCAATACCTATCTGGAAAAAAAATTTTCCGCGATTTTTTTTCGATTTTTAATTTTTTTTTAGAGGGCGTGTAGGGCCTGTTGGCTTATTTTTCGAAATTTTCGCTCGATTTTTGATATTTAAATTTATTTAATATTAGTATAAGGTACGTACACTTATTACACATAACATAAAGTCATTACCTACCCGGAAAAAAACTTTTTCTGCGATTTTTTTTCGATTTTTAAATTTTGTTTAGAGGGCGTGTAGGGCGTGTTGGCTTATTTTTCAAACTTTTCGCGCGTTTTTGATATTTAAATCTAGGTAATATTAGTATAAGGTACGTACACTTAGTACACATAACTTACAATCATTAACTATCCGGAAAAAATATTTTCCGCGATTTTATTTCGATTTTTTAAATTTTTTTTGAGGGCATGTAGGACGTGTTGTCTTATTTTTCGAAATTTTCGTAGATTTAAAAAGAGCTAATGATACTATTAGGTACATACACTTAGTACACATAACATACAGTCATTAACTATCCGGAAAAAACTTATTCCGAGTTTTTTTTTTCGATTTTTAAATTTTTTTAGAGGACGTGTAGGGCGTGTTGGCTTATTTTTCAAAATTTTTCGCGCGTTTTTCAATATTTAAAAGTAGGCATTATTAGTATAAGGTACGTACACTTTGTACACATAACATAAAGTCATTATCTACCCGGAAAAAAAATGTTACGCAATTTTTTTAAATTTTTAAATTTTTTAAAGGGCGTGTAGGGCGTGTTGTCTTATTTTTCGAAATTTTCGTATATTTAAAAATAGCTAATGATACTATTAATTATGTACACTTAGTACACATAACATACAGTCAATAACTATCTGGAAAAAAAATTTTCCGCAATTTTTTTCGATTTTTAAATTTTTTTTTAGAGAGCGTGTAGGGTCTGTTGGCTTATTTTTCAAAATTTTCGCGCGTTTTTCGATATTTAAATTTAGGTAATAATAGTATAAGGTACGTAGACTTAGTACACATAACTTACAGTAATTAACTATCCGGAAAAAAAATTTTCCGCAATTGTTTTAAATTATTAACATTTTTTTAATGGGCGTGTAGGGCGTGTTGGCTCATTTTTCGAATTTTTCTTATATTTAAAAATAGCAAATGATACTATTAGGTACGTACACTTAGTACACATAACATACAGTCATTAACTACCCGGAAAAAACTTTTTCCGCGATTTTTTTTCTATTTTTAAATTTTTTTAGAGGGCGTGTAGGGCGTGTTGTCTTATTTTTCAAAATTTTCGCTCGTTTTTTGAGTTTTAAATTTATTTAATATTAGTATAAGGTACGTACACTTATTACACATAACTTACAATCATTAACTATCCGGAAAAAATATTTTCCGCGATTTTTTTTTATTTTTAAATTTTTTTTGAGGACGTGTAGGGCGTGTTGGCTTATTTTTCAAAATTTTCGCGCGTTTTTCAATATTTAAAATTAGGCAATATTAGTATAAGGTACGTACACTTAGTACACATAACTTATAGTCATTATCTATCCGGAAAAAACTTATTCCGCGTTTTTTTTTTCGATTTTTAAATTTTTTTAGAGGACGTGTAGGGCGTGTTGTCTTATTTTTCGAAATTTTCGTATATTTAAAAAGAGCTAATAATACTATTAGGTACATACACTTAGTACACATAACATACAGTCATTAACTATCCGGAAAAAACTTATTCCGCGTTTTTTTTTTCGATTTTTAAATTTTTTTAGAGGACGTGTAGGGCGTGTTGTCTTATTTTTCAAAATTTTCGCTCGTTTTTTGATATTTAAATATATTTAATATTAGTATAAGGTACGTACACTTATTACACATAACATAAAGTCATTACCTACCCGAAAAAAAACTTTTTTTTCGATTTTTTTTCGATTTTTAAATTTTGTTTAGAGGGCATGTAGGGCATGTTGGCTTATTTTTCAAACTTTTCGCGCGTTTTTGATATTTAAATCTTGGTAATATTAGTATAAGGTACGTACACTTAGTACACATAACTTACAATCATTAACTATCCGGAAAAAATATTTTCCGCGATTTTTTTTTATTTTTAAATTTTTTTTGAGGACGTGTAGGGCGTGTTGGCTCATTTTTCAAAATTTTCGCGCGTTTTTCAATATTTAAAATTTGGTAATATTAGTATAAGGTACGTACACTTAGTACACATAACTTATAGTCATTATCTATCCGGAAAAATCTTATTCCGCGTTTTTTTTCGATTTTTAAATTTTTTTAGAGGACGTGTAGGGCGTGTTGGCTTATTTTTCAAAATTTTCGCGCGTTTTTCAATATTTAAAAGTAGGCATTATTAGTATAAGGTACGTACACTTAGTACACATAACATAAAGTCATTATCTACCCGGAAAAAACTTATTCCACGTTTTTTTTTTGATTTTTAAATTTTTGTAGAGGACGTGTAGGGCGTGTTGGCT
Organism: Brachycybe producta; assembly: GCA_036925085.1. Lineage (NCBI taxonomy): Eukaryota > Metazoa > Arthropoda > Diplopoda > Playtdesmida > Andrognathidae > Brachycybe > Brachycybe producta. The sequence goes on along the minus strand of JAUPFP010000010.1, from coordinate 5,917,838 downwards.
TATTTTTCAAAATTTTCGCGCGTTTTGGATATTTAAAATTAGGTAATATTAGTATAAGGTACGTACACTTAGTACACATAACATAAAGTCATTAGCTACCCGGAAAAATGTTTTTCAGTGATTTTTTTTCGATTTTTAAATTTTGTTTAGAGGGCGTGTAGGGCGTGTTGGCTTATTTTTCAAACTTTTCGCGCGTTTTTGATATTTAAATCTAGGTAATATAATTATAATGTACGTACACTTAGTACACATAACTTACAATCATTAACTATCCGGAAAAAAAAATTTCCGCATTTTTTTTTGATTTTTAAATTTTTTTTGAGGGCATGTAGGACGTGTTGTCTTATTTTTCGAAATTTTCGTATTTTTAAAAAGAGCTAATGATACTATTAGGTACATACACTTATTACACATAACATACAGTCATTAACTATCCGGAACAACATTTTCCGCGATTTTTTTTCGATTTTTAAATTTTTTTTAGAGGGCGTGTAGGGCGTGTTGGCTTATTTTTCAAAATTTTCCCGCGTTTTTCAATATTTAAAATTAGGTAATAATAGTATAAGGTACGTACAGTTAGTAAAAATTAAATAAAGTCATTACCTAACCGGAAAAAAAATTTCCGCAATTTTTTTTCGATTTTTAAATTTTTTTAGATGTCGTGTAGGGCCTGTTGGCTTATTTTTAAAATTTTCGCGCGTTTTTTGATATTTAAATTTAGGTAATAATAGTATAAGGTACGTACACTTAGTACACATAACTTACAGTAATTAACTATTTGGAAAAAAAATGTTCCGCAATTTTTTTAAATTTTTAACATTTTTTTAAAGGGCGTGTAGGGCGTGTTGGCTCATTTTTCGAAATTTTCGTATATTTAAATTTAGGTAATATTAGTATAAGGTACGTACACTTAGTACACATAATATACAGTCATTAACTACCCGGAAAAAACTATTTCCACACTTTTTTTCGATTTTTAAATTTTTTTTAGATGGCGTGTAGGGCCTGTTGGCTTATTTTTCAAAATTTTCGCGCGTTTTTCGATATTTAAAAGTAGGTATTATTGGTATAATGTACGTACACTTAGTACACATAACTTAGTCATTAACTACCCGGAAAAAAAATTTTCAGCAATTTTTTTAAATTTTTTAAATTTTTTTAAAGGGTGTGTAGGGCGTGTTGGCTCATTTGTCAAAATTTTTGTATATTTAAAAACAGCTAATGATACTATTAGGTATGTACACTTAGTACACATAACATACAGTCAATAACTATCTGGAAAAAAAATTTTCCGCGATTTTTTTTATAATTTTTAAATTCTTTTTAGACTGCGTGTAGGGTCTGTTGGCTTATTTTTCAAAATTTTCGCGCGTTTTTCAATATTTAAATTTAGGTAATAATAGTATAAGGTACGTACACTTAGTACACATAACTTACAATCATTAACAATCCGGAAAAAATATTTTCCGCGATTTTTTTTTATTTTTAAATTTTTATTGAGGGCATGTAGGGCGTGTTGTCTTATTTTTCAAAATTTTCGTAGATTTAAAAATAGCTAATGATACTATTAGGTACATACACTTAGTACACATAACATACAGTCATTAACTATCCGGAAAAAACTTATTCCGAGTTTTTTTTTTCGATTTTTAAATTTTTTTAGAGGACGTGTAGGGCGTGTTGGCTTATTTTTCGAAATTTTTCGCGCGTTTTTCAATATTTAAAAGTAGGCATTATTAGTATAAGGTACGTACACTTTGTACACATAACATAAAGTCATTATCTACCCGGAAAAAAAATTTTACGCAATTTTTTTAAATTTTTAAATTTTTTAAAGGGCGTGTAGGGCGTGTTGTCTTATTTTTCGAAATTTTCGTATATTTAAAAATAGCTAATGATACTATTAATTATGTACACTTAGTACACATAACATACAGTCAATAACTATCTGGAAAAAAAATTTTCCGCGATTTTTTTTCGATTTTTAAATTTTTTTTTAGAGAGCGTGTAGGGTCTGTTGGCTTATTTTTCAAAATTTTCGCGCGTTTTTCGATATTTAAATTTAGTTAATAATAGTATAAGGTACGTACACTTAGTACACATAACTTACAGTAATTAACTATCCGGAAAAAAAATTTTCCGCAATTGTTTTAAATTATTAACATTTTTTTAATGGGCGTGTAGGGCGTGTTGGCTCATTTTTCGAATTTTTCTTATATTTAAAAATAGCAAATGATACTATTAGGTACGTACACTTAGTACACATAACATACAGTCATTAACTACCCGGAAAAAACTTTTTCCGCGATTTTTTTTCTATTTTTAAATTTTTTTAGAGGGCGTGTAGGGCGTGTTGTCTTATTTTTCAAAATTTTCGCTCGTTTTTGAGTTTTAAATTTATTTAATATTAGTATAAGGTACGTACACTTATTACACATAACATAAAGTCATTACCTACCCGAAAAAAAACTTTTTTTTCGATTTTTTTTCGATTTTTAAATTTTGTTTAGAGGGCATGTAGGGCATGTTGGCTTATTTTTCAAACTTTTCGCGCGTTTTTGATATTTAAATCTTGGTAATATTAGTATAAGGTACGTACACTTAGTACACATAACTTACAATCATTAACTATCCGGAAAAAATATTTTCCGCGATTTTTTTTATTTTTAAATTTTTTTTAGGACGTGTAGGGCGTGTTGGCTCATTTTTCAAAATTTTCGCGCGTTTTTCAATATTTAAAATTAGGCAATATTAGTATAAGGTACGTACACTTAGTACACATAACTTATAGTCATTATCTATCCGGAAAAAACTTATTCCGCGTTTTTTTTTTCGATTTTTAAATTTTTTTAGAGGACGTGTAGGGCGTGTTTTCTTATTTTTCGAAATTTTCGTAGATTTAAAAAGAGCTAATAATACTATTAGGTACATACACTTAGTACACATAACATACAGTCATTAACTATCCGGAAAAAACTTATTCCACGTTTTTTTTTTTGATTTTTAAATTTTTTTAGAGGACGTGTAGGGCGTGTTGGCTTATTTTTCAAAATTTTCGCGCGTTTTGGATATTTAAAATTAGGTAATATTAGTATAAGGTACGTACACTTAGTACACATAACATAAAGTCATTAGTTACCCGGAAAAATGTTTTTCTGTGATTTTTTTTCGATTTTTAAATTTTGTTTAGAGGGCGTGTAGGGCGTGTTGGCTTATTTTTCAAACTTTTCGCGCGTTTTTGATATTTAAATTTAGGTAATATAAGTATAATGTACGTACACTTAGTACACATAACTTACAATCATTAACTATCCGGAAAAAAAAATTTCCGCATTTTTTTTTGATTTTTAAATTTTTTTTGAGGGCATGTAGGGCGTGTTGTCTTATTTTTCGAAATTTTCGTATTTTTAAAAAGAGCTAATGATACTATTAGGTACATACACTTATTACACATAACATACAGTCATTAACTATCCGGAACAACATTTTCCGCGATTTTTTTTCGATTTTTAAATTTTTTTTAGAGGGCGTGTAGGGCGTGTTGGCTTATTTTTCAAAATTTTCCCGCGTTTTTCAATATTTAAAATTAGGTAATAATAGTATAAGGTACGTACAGTTAGTAAAAATTAAATAAAGTCATTACCTAACCGGAAAAAAAATTTCCGCAATTTTTTTTCGATTTTTAAATTTTTTTAGATGTCGTGTAGGGCCTGTTGGCTTATTTTTAAAATTTTCGCGCGTTTTTTGATATTTAAATTTAGGTAATAATAGTATAAGGTACGTACACTTAGTACACATAACTTACAGTAATTAACTATTCGGAAAAAAAATGTTCCGCAATTTTTTTAAATTTTTAACATTTTTTAAAGGGCGTGTAGGGCGTGTTGGCTCATTTTTCGAAATTTTCGTATATTTAAATTTAGGTAATATTAGTATAAGGTACGTACACTTAGTACACATAATATACAGTCATTAACTACCCGGAAAAAACTATTTCCACACTTTTTTTCGATTTTTAAATTTTTTTTAGATGGCGTGTAGGGCCTGTTGGCTTATTTTTCAAAATTTTCGCGCGTTTTTCGATATTTAAAAGTAGGTATTATTGGTATAAGGTACGTACACTTAGTACACATAACTTAGTCATTAACTACCCGGAAAAAAAATTTTCAGCAATTTTTTTAAATTTTTAAATTTTTTTAAAGGGCGTGTAGGGCGTGTTGGCTCATTTGTCAAAATTTTTGTATATTTAAAAACAGCTAATGATACTATTAGGTATGTACACTTAGTACACATAACATACAGTCAATAACTATCTGGAAAAAAAATTTTCCGCGATTTTTTTTATAATTTTTAAATTCTTTTTAGAGGGCGTGTAGGGTCTGTTGGCTTATTTTTCAAAATTTTCGCGCGTTTTTCAATATTTAAATTTAGGTAATAATAGTATAAGGTACGTACACTTAGTACACATAACTTACAATCATTAACAATCCGGAAAAAATATTTTCCGCGATTTTTTTTTATTTTTAAATTTTTATTGAGGGCATGTAGGGCGTGTTGTCTTATTTTTCAAAATTTTCGTAGATTTAAAAAGAGCTAATGATACTATTAGGTACATACACTTAGTACACATAACATACAGTCATTAACTATCCGGAAAAAAATTTTCCGCGATTTTTTTTCGATTTTAAAATTTTTTTAGAGGGCGTGTAGGGCGTGTTGGCTTATTTTTCAAAATTTTCGCGCGTTTTTCGATATTTAAAAGTAGGTATTATTAGTATAAGGTACGTACTCTTAGTACACATAACATAAAATCATTATCAACCCGGAAAAAAAATTTTCCACAATTATTTTAAATTTTTAAATTTTTTTTTAAAGGGCGTGTAGGGTGTGTTGGTTCATTTGTCGAAATTTTCTTATATTTAAAAATAGCAAATGATACTATTAGGTATGTACACTTAGTACACATAACATACAGTCAATAACTATCTGGAAAAAAAATTTTCCGCGATTTTTTTTCGATTTTTAACATTTTTTTAATGGGCGTGTAGGGCTTGTTGGCTCATTTGTCGAATTTTTCGTATATTTAAAAATAGCTAATGATACTATTAGGTACGTACACTTAGTACACATAACATACAGTCATTAACTACCCGGAAAAAACTTTTTCTGCGAATTTTTTTCGATTTTTAAAATTTTTTAGAGGGCATGTAGGGCGTGTTGTCTTATTTTTCGAAATTTTCGCTCGTTTTTTTTTTTAAATTTAGGTAATATTAGTATAAGGTACGTACACTTAGTACACATAACATAAAGTCATTAGCTACCCGGAAAAATCTTTTTCTGTGATTTTTTTTCGATTTTTAAATTTTGTTTAGAGGGCGTGTAGGGCGTGTTGGCTTATTTTTCAAACTTTTCGCGCGTTTTTGATATTTAAATCTAGGTAATATTAGTATAAGGTACGTACACTTAGTACACATAACTTACAATCATTAACTATCCGGAAAAAAAATTTTCCGCAATTTTTTTTGATTTTTAAATTTTTTTTGAGGGCATGTAGGGCGTGTTGTCTTATTTTTCGAAATTTTCGTATATTTAAAAAGAGCTAATGATACTATTAGGTACATACACTTAGTACACATAACATAGTCATTAACTATCCGGAAAAAAATTTTCCGCGATTTTTTTTCGATTTTTAAATTTTTTTAGAGGGCGTGTAGGGCGTGTTGGCTTATTTTTCAAAATTTTCCCGCGTTTTTCAATATTTAAAAGTAGGTATTATAAGTATAAGGTACGTACTCTTAGTACACATAACATAAAGTCATTATCTACCCGGAAAAAATATTTTCCGCGATTTTTTTTTATTTTTAAATTTTTTTTGAGGACGTGTAGGGTGTGTTGGTTCATTTGTCGAAATTTTCTTATATTTAAAAATAGCAAATGATACTATTAGGTATGTACACTTAGTACACATAACATACAGTCAATAACTATCTGGAAAAAAAATTTTCCGCGATTTTTTTTTTATCTTTAACATTTTTTTAATAGGCGTGTAGGGCGTGTTGGCTCATTTGTCGAATTTTTCGTATATTTAAAAATAGCTAATGATACTATTAGGTACATACACTTAGTACACATAACATACAGTCAATAACTACCCGGAAAAACTTTTTCCGCGATTGTTTTTCGATTTTTAAATTTTTTTAGAGGGCGTGTAGGGCCTGTTGGCTTATTTTTCAAAATTTTCGCGCTTTTTTCGATATTTAAACTTAGGTAATAATAGTATAAGGTACGTACACTTAGTACACATAACTTACAGTAATTAACTATCCGGAAAAAAAATGTTCCGCAATTTTTTTAAATTTTTAACATTTTTTTAATGGGCATGTAGGGCGTGTTGGCTCATTTGTCGAATTTTTCGTATATTTAAAAATAGCTAATGATACTATTAGGTACGTACACTTAGTACACATAACATACAGTCATTAACTACCCGGAAAAAAACTTTTTCCGCGAATTTATTTCGATTTTTAAATTTTTTTAGAGGGCATGTAGGGCGTGTTGTCTTATTTTTCGAAATTTTCGCTCGTTTTTTGATTTTTAAATTTAGGTAATATTAGTATAAGGTACGTACACTTAGTACACATAACATAAAGTCATTAGCTATCCGCAAAAATCTTTTTCTGTGATTTTTTTTCGATTTTTAAATTTTGTTTAGAGGGTGTGTAGGGCGTGTTGGCTTCTTTTTCAAACTTGTCGCGCGTTTTTGATATTTAAATCTAGGTAGTATTAGTATAAGGTACGTACACTTAGTACACATAACATACAGTCATTAACTATCCGGAAAAAAATTTTCCGCGATTTTTTTTCTATTTTTAAATTTTTTTAGAGGGCGTGTAGGGCGTGTTGGATTATTTTTCAAAATTTTTCCGCGTTTTTCAATATTTAAAATTAGGTAATATTAGTATAAGGTACGTACAGTTAGTAAAAATTAAATAAAGTCATTACCTAAACGGAAAAAAAATTTTCCGCAATTTTTTTTCGATTTTTAAATTTTTTTAGATGGCGTGTAGGGCCTGTTGGCTTATTTTTAAAATTTTCGCGCGTTTTTCAATATTTAAAAGTAGGCATTATTAGTATAAGGTACGTACACTTAGTACACATAACATAAAGTCATTATCTACCCGGAAAAAAAGTTTTCCGCAATTTTTTTAAATTTTTAAATTTTTTTAAAGGGCGTGTAGGGCGTGTTGGCTCATTTGTCGAAATTTTCGTATATTTAAAAATAGCTAATGATACTATTAGGTATGTACACTTAGTACACATAACATACAGTCAATAACTATCTAGAAAAAAAATTTTCCGCGATTTTTTTTTGATTTTTAAATTTTTTTTAGAGGGCGTGTAGGGCCTGTTGGCTTATTTTTCAAAATTTTCGCGCGTTTTTCGATATTTAAACTTAGGTAATAATAGTATAAGGTACGTACACTTAGTACACATAACTTACAGTAATTAACTATCCGGAAAAAAAATTTCCGCAATTGTTTTAAATTTTTAACATTTTTTTTATGGGCGTGTAGGGCGTGTTGGCTCATTTGTCCAATTTTTCGTATATTTAAAAATAGCTAATGATACTATTAGGTACGTACACTTAGTACACATAACATACAGTCATTAACTACCCGGAAAAAAACTTTTTCCGCGAATTTATTTCGATTTTTAAATTTTTTTAGAGGGCATGTAGGGCGTGTTGTCTTATTTTTCGAAATTTTCGCTCGTTTTTTGATTTTTAAATTTAGGTAATATTAGTATAAGGTACGTACACTTAGTACACATAACATAAAGTCATTAGCTATCCGGAAAAATCTTTTTCTGTGATTTTTTTTCGATTTTTAAATTTTGTTTAGAGGGCATGTAGGGCGTGTTGGCTTATTTTTCCAACTTTTCGCGCGTGTTTGATATTTAAATCTAGGTAATATTAGTATAAGGTACGTACACTTAGTACACATAACTTACAATCATTAACTATCCGGAAAAAAAATTTTCCGCATTTTTTTTTGATTTTTAAATTTTTTTTGAGGGCATGTAGGGCGTGTTGTCTTATTTTTCGAAATTTTCGTATATTTAAAAAGAGCTAATGATACTATTAGGTACATACACTTATTACACATAACATACAGTCATTATCTATTCGGAAAACAATTTTCCGCGATTTTTTTTCGATTTTTAAATTTTTTTTAGAGGGCGTGTAGGGCGTGTTGGCTTATTTTTCAAAATTTTCCCGCGTTTTTCAATATTTAAAATTAGGTAATAATAGTATAAGGTACGTACAGTTAGTAAAAATTAAATAAAGTCATTACCTAACCGGAAAAAAATTTTCCGCAATTTTTTTTCGATTTTTAAATTATTTTAGAGGGCGTGTAGGGCGTGTTGTCTTATTTTTCAAAATTTTCATATATTGAAAAAGAGCTAATAACACTATTAGGTACATACACTTAGTACACATAACATACAGTTATTAACTATCCGGAAAAAAATTTTCCGCGATTTTTTTTCGATTTTTAAATTTTTTTTAGAGGGCATGTAGGGCGTGTTGGCTTATTTTTCAAAATTTTCGCGCGTTTTTGATATTTAAAATTAGGTAATATTAGTATAAGGTACGTACACTTAGTACACATAACTTACAATTATTAACTATCCGGAAAAAAAATTTTCCGCATTTTTTTTTTATTTTTAAATTTTTTTTGAGGGCATGTAGGGCGTGTTGTCTTATTTTTCGAAATTTTCGTATTTTTAAAAAAGAGCTAATCATACTATTAGGTACATAAACTTATTACACATAACATACAGTCATTAGCTACCCGGAAAAATCTTTTTCTGTGATTTTTTTTCGATTTTTAAATTTTGTTTAGAGGGCGTGTAGGGCGTGTTGGCTTATTTTTCAAACTTTTCGCGCGTTTTTGATATTTAAATCTAGGTAATATTAGTATAAGGTACGTACACTTAGTACACATAACTTACAATTATTAACTATCCGGAAAAAAAATTTTCCGCATTTTTTTTTATTTTTAAATTTTTTTTGAGGGCATGTAGGGCGTGTTGTCTTATTTTTCGAAATTTTCGTATTTTTAAAAAGAGCTAATCATACTATTAGGTACATAAACTTATTACACATAACATACAGTCATTAACTATCCGGAAAAAAATTTTCCGCAATTTTTTTTCGATTTTTAAATTTTTTTTAGAGGGCGTGTAGGGCGTGTTGGCTTATTTTTCAAAATTTTCGCACGTTTTGGATATTTAAAATTAGGTAATATTAGTATAAGGTACGTACACTTAGTACACATAACTTATAGTCATTAACTATCCGGAAAAAACTTATTCCGCGTTTTTTTTCGATTTTTAAATTTTTTTAGATGGCGTGTAGGGCCTGTTGGCTTATTTTTAAAATTTTCGCGCGTTTTTCGATATTTAAATTTAGGTAATAATAGTATAAGGTACGTACACTTAGTACACATAACTTACAGTAATTAACTATCCAGAAAAAAAATGTTCCGCAATTTTTTTAAATTTTTAACATTTCTTTAAAGGGCGTGTAGGTCGTGTTGGCTCATTTTTGAAATTTTCGAATATTTAAATTTAGGTAATATTAGTATAAGGTACGTACACTTAGTACACATAATATACAGTCATTAACTACCCGGAAAAAACTTTTTCCACACTTTTTTTCGATTTTTAAATTTTTTTTGATGGCGTGTAGGGCCTGTTGGCTTATTTTTCAAAATTTTCGCGCGTTTTTTGATATTTAAAAGTAGGTATTATTGGTATAAGGTACGTACACTTAGTACACATAACTTAGTCATTAACTACCCGGAAAAAAAATTTTCCGCAATTTTTTTAAATTTTTAAATTTTTTTAAAGGGCGTGTAGGGCGTGTTGGCTCATTTGTCAAAATTTTCGTATATTTAAAAATAGCTAATGATACTATTAGGTATGTACACTTAGTACACATAACATACAGTCCATAACTATCTGGAAAATAAATTTTCCGCGATTTTTTTTATAATTTTTAAATTTTTTTTAGAGGGCGTGTAGGGCCTGTTGGCTTATTTTTCAAAATTTTTGCGCGTTTTCCAATATTTAAATTTAGGTAATAATAGTATAAGGTACGTACACTTAGTACACATAACTTACAATCATTAACAATCCAGAAAAAATATTTTCCGCGATTTTTTTTTATTTTTAAATTTTTATTGAGGGCATGTAGGGCGTGTTGTCTTATTTTTCAAAATTTTCGTAGATTTAAAAAGAGCTAATGATACTATTAGGTACATACACTTAGTACACATAACATACAGTCATTAACTATCCGGAAAAAAATTTTCCGCGATTTTTTTTCGATTTTAAAATTTTTTTAGAGGGCGTGTAGGGCGTGTTGGCTTATTTTTCAAAATTTTCGCGCGTTTTTCAATATTTAAAATTAGGTAATATTAGTATAAGGTACGTACACTTAGTACACATAACTTATAGTCATTAACTATCCGGAAAAAAAATTTTCCACAATTTTTTTAAATTTTTAAATTTTTTTTTAAAGGGCGTGTAGGGTGTGTTGGTTCATTTGTCGAAATTTTCTTATATTTAAAAATAGCAAATGATACTATTAGGTATGTACACTTAGTACACATAACATACAGTCAATAACTATCTGGAAAAAAAATTTTCCGCGATTTTTTTTTCGATTTTTAACATTTTTTTAATGGGCGTGTAGGGCTTGTTGGCTCATTTGTCGAATTTTTCGTATATTTAAAAATAGCTAATGATACTATTAGGTACGTACACTTAGTACACATAACATACACTCATTAACTACCCGGAAAAAACATTTTCCGCGATTGTTTTTCGATTTTTAAATTTTTTTAGAGGGCGTGTAGGGCCTGTTGACTTATTTTTCAAAATTTTCGCGCTTTTTTCGATATTTAAACTTAGGTATTAATAGTATAAGGTACGTACACTTAGTACACATAACATACAGTCATTAACTACCCGGAAAAAACTTTTTCCGCGAATTTTTTTCGATTTTTAAATTTTTTTAGAGGGCATGTAGGGCGTGTTGTCTTATTTTTCGAAATTTTCGCTCGTTTTTTGATTTTTAAATTTAGGTAATATTAGTATAAGGTACGTACACTTAGTACACATAACATAAAGTCATTAGCTACCCGGAAAAATCTTTTTCTGTGATTTTTTTTTGATTTTTAAATTTTGTTTAGAGGGCGTGTAGGGCGTGTTGGCTTATTTTTCAAACTTTTCGCGCGTTTTTGATATTTAAATCTAGGTAATATTAGTATAAGGTACGTACACATAGTACACATAACATAAAGTCATTATCTACCTGGAAAAAATATTTTCCGCGATTTTTTTTTGATCTTTAACATTTTTTTAATGGGCGTGTAGGGCGTGTTGGCTCATTTGTCGAATTTTTCGTATATTTAAAAATAGCTAATGATACTATTAGGTACATACACTTAGTACACATAACATACAGTCAATAACTACCCGGAAAAAACTTTTTCCGCGATTGTTTTTCGATTTTTAAATTTTTTTAGAGGGCATGTAGTGCGTGTTGTCTTATTTTTCGAAATTTTCGCTTGTTTTTTGATTTTTAAATTTAGGTAATATTAGTATAAGGTACGTACACTTAGTACACATAACATAAAGTCATTAGCTACCCGGAAAAATCTTTTTCTGTGATTTTTTTTCGATTTTTAAATTTTGTTTAGAGGGCGTGTAGGGCGTGTTGGATTATTTTTCAAAATTTTCCCGTGTTTTTCAATATTTAAAATTAGGTAATAATAGTATAAGGTATGTACAGTTAGTAAAAATTAAATAAAGTCATTACCTAACCGGAAAAAAAATTTTCCGCAATTTTTTTTCGATTTTTAAATTTTTTTAGATGGCGTGTAGGGCCTGTTGGCTTATTTTTAAAATTTTCGCGCGTTTTTCAATATTTAAATTTAGGTAATAATAGTATAAGGTACGTACACTTAGTACACATAACTTACAGTCATTAACTATCCGGAAAAAATATTTTCCGCGATTTGTTTCGATTTTTAAATTTTTTTTGAGGGCATGTAGGGCGTGTTGTCTTATTTTTCGAAATTTTCGTAGATTTAAAAAGAGCTAATGATACTATTAGGTACATACACTTAGTACACATAACATACAGTCATTAACTATCCGGAAAAAACTTATTCCGCGTTTTTATTTTCGATTTTTAAATTTTTTTAGAGGACGTGTAGGGCGTGTTGGCTTATTTTTCAAAATTTTCGCGCGTTTTTCATTATTTAAAAGTAGGCATTATTAGTATAAGGTACGTACACTTAGTACACATAACATAAAGTCATTATCTACCCGGAAAAAAAATGTTCCGCAATTTTTTTAAATTTTTAAATTTTTTTAAAGGGCGTGTAGGGCGTGTTGGCTCATTTGTCGAAATTTTCGTATATTTAAAAATAGCTAATGATACTATTAGGTATGTACACTTAGTACACATAACATACAGTCAATAACTATCTGGAAAAAAAATTTTCCGCGATTTTTTTTTTATTTTTAAATTTTTTTTAGAGGGCGTGTAGGGCCTGTTGGCTTATTTTTCAAAATTTTCGCGCGTTTTTCGATATTTAAATTTAGGTAATAATAGTATAAGGTACGTAAACTTAGTACACATAACTTACAGTAATTAACTATCCGGAAAAAAAAATTTCCGCAATTGTTTTAAATTTTTAACATTTTTTTAATGGGCGTGTAGGGCGTGTTGGCTCATTTTTAGAATTTTTCGTATATTTAAAAATAGCAAATGATACTATTATTTACGTACACTTAGTACACATAACATACAATCAATAACTACCTGGAAAAAAACTTTTTCCGCGATTTTTTTTCGATTTTTAAATTTTTTTAGAGGGCGTGTAGGGCGTGTTGTCTTATTTTTCAAAATTTTCGCTCGTTTTTTGATATTTAAATTTGTTTAATATTAGTATAAGGTACGTACACTTATTACACATAACATAAAGTCATTACCTACCCGAAAAAAAAACTTTTTTTGCGATTTTTTTTCGATTTTTAAATTTTGTTTAGAGGGCGTGTAGGGCATGTTGGCTTATTTTTCCAACTTTTCGCGCGCTTTTGATATTTAAATCTTGGTAATATTTGTATAAGGTACGTACACTTAGTACACATAACTTACAATCATTAACTATCCGGAAAAAATATTTTCCGCGATTTTTTTTTATTTTTAAATTTTTTTTGAGGACGTGTAGGGCGTGTTGGCTTATTTTTCAAAATTTTCGCGCGTTTTGGATATTTAAAATTAGGTAATATTAGTATAAGGTACGTACACTTAGTACACATAACTTATAGTCATTAACTATCCGGAAAAAACTTATTCCGCGTTTTTTTTTTCGATTTTTAAATTTTTTTAGAGAACGTGTAGGGCGTGTTGGCTTATTTTTCAAAATTTTCGCTCGTTTTTTAATTTTTAAATTTAGGTAATATTAGTATAAGGTACGTACACTTAGTACACATAACATAAAGTCATTAGCTACCCGGAAAAATCTTTTTCTGTGATTTTTTTTCGATTTTTAAATTTTGTTTAGAGGGCGTGTAGGGCGTGTTGGCTTATTTTTCAAACTTTTCGCGCATTTTTGATATTTAAATCTAGGTAATATTAGTATAAGGTACGTACACTTAGTACACATAACTTACAATCATTAACTATCCGGAAAAAAAAATTTCCGCATTTTTTTTTGATTTTTAAATTTTTTTTGAGGGCATGTAGGGCGTGTTGTCTTATTTTTCGAAATTTTCGTATATTTAAAAAGAGCTAAAGATACTATTATTTACATACACTTATTACACATAACATACAGTCATTAACTATTCGGAAAAAAAATTTCCGCGATTTTTTTTCGATTTTTAAATTTTTTTTAGAGGGAGTGTATGGCGTGTTGGCTTATTTTTCAAAATTTTCCCGCGTTTTTCAATATTTAAAATTAGGTAATAATAGTATAAAGTACGTACAGTTAGTAAAAACTAAATAAAGTCATTACCTAACCGGAAAAAAAATTTCCGCAATTTTTTTTCGATTTTTAAATTTTTTTAGATGTCGTGTAGGGCCTGTTGGCGTATTTTTAAAATTTTCACGCGTTTTTCGATATTTAAATTTAGGTAATAATAATATAAGGTACGTACACTTAGTACACATAACTTACAGTAATTAACTATCCGGAAAAAAAATGTTCCGCAATTTTTTTAAATTTTTAACATTTTTTTAAAGGGCGTGTAGGGCGTGTTGGCTCATTTTTCGAAATTTTCGTATATTTAAATTTAGGTAATATTAGTATAAGGTACGTACACTTAGTACACATAATATACAGTCATTAACTACCCGGAAAAAACTTTTTCCGCGATTGTTTTTCGATTTTTACATTTTTTTAGAGGACGTGTAGGGCGTGTTGGCTTATTTTTCAAAATTTTCGCGCGTTTTTCGATATTTAAAAGTAGGTATTATTAGTATAAGGTACGTACTCTTAGTACACATAACATAAAGTCATTATCTACCCGGAAAAAAAATTTTCCACAATTTTTTTAAATTTTTAAATTTTTTTTTAAAGGGCGTGTAGGGCTTGTTGGCTCATTTGTCGAATTTTTCGTATATTTAAAAATAGCTAATGATACTATTAGGTACGTACACTTAGTACACATAACATACAGTCATTAACTACCCGGAAAAAACTTTTTCCGCGAATTTTTTTCGATTTTTAAATTTTTTTAGAGGGCATGTAGGGCGTGTTGTCTTATTTTTCGAAATTTTCGCTCGTTTTTTGATTTTTAAATTTAGGTAATATTAGTATAAGGTACGTACACTTAGTACACATAACATAAAGTCATTAGCTACCCGGAAAAATCTTTTTCTGTGATTTTTTTTTCGATTTTTAAATTTTTTTTAGAGGGCGTGTAGGGCGTGTTGGCTTATTTTTCAAAATTTTCCCGCGTTTTTCAATATTTAAAAGTAGGTATTATTAGTATAAGGTACGTACTCTTAGTACACATAACATAAAGTCATTATCTACCCGGAAAAAATATTTTCCGCGATTTTTTTTTATTTTTAAATTTTTTTTGAGGACGTGTAGGGTGTGTTGGTTCATTTGTCGAAATTTTCTTATATTTAAAAATAGCAAATGATACTATTAGGTATGTACACTTAGTACACATAACATACAGTCAATAACTATCTGGAAAAAAAATTTTCCGCGATTTTTTTTTTATCTTTAACGTTTTTTTAATGGGCGTGTAGGGCGTGTTGGCTCATTTGTCGAATTTTTCGTATATTTAAAAATAGCTAATGATACTATTAGGTACATACACTTAGTACACATAACATACAGTCAATAACTACCCGGAAAAAACTTTTTCCGCGATTGTTTTTCGATTTTTAAATTTTTTTAGACGGCGTGTAGGGCCTGTTGTCTTATTTTTCGAAATTTTCGCTCGTTTTTTGATTTTTAAATTTATGTAATATTAGTATAAGGTACGTACACTTAGTACACATAACATAAAGTCATTAGCTACCCGGAAAAATCTTTTTCTGTGATTTTTTTTCGATTTTTAAATTTTGTTTAGAGGGCGTGTAGGGCGTGTTGGATTATTTTTCAAAATTTTCCCGTGTTTTTCAATATTTAAAATTAGGTAATAATAGTATAAGGTACGTACAGTTAGTAAAAATTAAATAAAGTCATTACCTAACCGGAAAAAAAATGTTCCGCAATTTTTTTTCGATTTTTAAATTTTTTTAGATGGCGTGTAGGGCCTGTTGGCTTATTTTTAAAATTTTCGCGCGTTTTTCAATATTTAAATTTAGGTAATAATAGTATAAGGTACGTACACTTAGTACACATAACTTACAATCATTAACTATCCGGAAAAACTATTTTCCGCGATTTCTTTCGATTTTTAAATTTTTTTTGAGGGCATGTAGGGCGTGTTGTCTTATTTTTCGAAATTTTCGTAGATTTAAAAAGAGCTAATGATACTATTAGGTACATACACTTAGTACACATAACATACAGTCATTAACTATCCGGAAAAAACTTATTCCGCATTTTTATTTTCGATTTTTAAATTTTTTTAGAGGGCGTGTTGGGCGTGTAGGGCGTGTTGGCTTATTTTTCAAAATTTTCGCGCGTTTTTCAATATTTAAAAGTAGACATTATTAGTATAAGGTACGTACACTTAGTACACATAACATAAAGTCATTATCTACCCGGAAAAAAAATTTTCCGCAATTTTTTTAAATTTTTAAATTTTTTTAAAGGGCGTGTAGGGCGTGTTGGCTCATTTGTCGAAATTTTCGTATATTTAAAAATAGCTAATGATACTATTAGGTATGTACACTTGGTACACATAACATACAGTCAATAACTATCTGGAAAAAACATTTTCCGCGATTTTTTTTTTATTTTTAAATTTTTTTTAGAGGGCGTGTAGGGCCTGTTGGCTTATTTTTCAAAATTTTCGCGCGTTTTTCGATATTTAAATTTAGGTAATAATAGTATAAGGTACGTACACTTAGTACACATAACTTACAGTAATTAACTATCCGGGAAAAAAAATTTCCGCAATTGTCTTAAATTTTTAACATTTTTTTAATGGGCGTGTAGGGCGTGTTGGCTCATTTTTAGAATTTTTCGTATATTTAAAAATAGCAAATGATACTATTAGGTACGTACACTTAGTACACATAACATACAATCATTAACTACACGGAAAAAACTTTTTCCGCGATTTTTTTTCGATTTTTAAATTTTTTTAGAGGGCGTGTAGGGCATGTTGGCTTATTTTTCCAACTTTTCGCGCGTTTTTGATATTTAAATCTTGGTAATATTAGTATAAGGTACGTACACTTAGTACACATAACTTACAATCATTAACTATCCGGAAAAAATATTTTCCGCGATTTTTTTTTATTTTTAAATTTTTTTTAAAGGGCGTGTAGGGCTTGTTGGCTCATTTGTCGAATTTTTCGTATATTTAAAAATAGCTAATGATACTATTAGGTACGTACACTTAGTACACATAACATACAGTCATTAACTACCCGGAAAAAACTTTTTCCGCGAATTTTTTTCGATTTTTAAATTTTTTTAGAGGGCATGTAGGGCGTGTTGTCTTATTTTTCGAAATTTTCGCTCGTTTTTTGATTTTTAAATTTAGGTAATATTAGTATAAGGTACGTACACTTAGTACACATAACATAAAGTCATTATCTACCCGGAAAAAATATTTTCCGCGATTTTTTTTTATTTTTAAATTTTTTTTGAGGACGTGTAGGGTGTGTTGGTTCATTTGTCGAAATTTTCTTATATTTAAAAATAGCAAATGATACTATTAGGTATGTACACTTAGTACACATAACATACAGTCAATAACTATCTGGAAAAAAAATTTTCCGCGATTTTTTTTTTATCTTTAACATTTTTTTAATGGGCGTGTAGGGCGTGTTGGCTCATTTGTCGAATTTTTCGTATATTTAAAAATAGCTAATGATACTATTAGGTACATACACTTAGTACACATAACATACAGTCAATAACTACCCGGAAAAAACTTTTTCCGCGATTGTTTTTCGATTTTTAAATTTTTTTAGACGGCGTGTAGGGCCTGTTGTCTTATTTTTCGAAATTTTCGCTCGTTTTTTGATTTTTAAATTTATGTAATATTAGTATAAGGTACGTACACTTAGTACACATAACATAAAGTCATTAGCTACCCGGAAAAATTTTTTTCTGTGATTTTTTTTCGATTTTTAAATTTTGTTTAGAGGGCGTGTAGGGCGTGTTGGATTATTTTTCAAAATTTTCCCGTGTTTTTCAATATTTAAAATTAGGTAATATTAGTATAAGGTACGTACACTTAGTACACATATATTATAGTCATTATCTATCCGGAAAAATCTTATTCCGCGTTTTTTTTTCGATTTTTAATTTTTTTTAGATGTCGTGTAGGGCCTGTTGGCTTATTTTTAAAATTTTCGCGCGTTTTTCGATATTTAAATTTAGGTAATAATAGTATAAGGTACGTACACTTAGTACACATAACTTACAGTAATTAACTATCCGGAAAAAAAATGTTCCGCAATTTTTTTAAATTTTTAACATTTTTTTAAAGGGCGTGTAGGGCGTGTTGGCTCATTTTTCGAAATTTTCGTATATTTAAAAATAGCAAATGATACTATTAGGTATGTACACTTAGTACACATAACATACAGTCAATAACTATCTGGAAAAAAAATTTTCCGCGATTTTTTTTCGATCTTTAACATTTATTTAATGGGCGTGTAGGGCGTGTTGGCTCATTTGTCGAATTTTTCGTATATTTAAAAATAGCTAATGATACTATTAGGTACGTACACTTAGTACACATAACATACAGTCAATAACTACCCGGAAAAAACTTTTTCCGCGATTGTTTTTCGATTTTTAAATTTTTTTAGAGGGCGTGTAGGGCCTGTTGGCTTATTTTTCAAAATTTTCGCGCTTTTTTCGATATTTAAACTTAGGTAATAATAGTATAAGGTACGTACACTTAGTACACATAACTTAGAGTAATTAACTATCCGGAAAAAAAAATGTTCCGCAATTTTTTTAAATTTTTAACATTTTTTTAATGGGCGTGTAGGGCGTGTTGGCTCATTTGTCGAATTTTTCGTATATTTAAAAATAGCTAATGATACTATTAGGTACGTACACTTAGTACACATAACATACAGTCATTAACTACCCGGAAAAAACTTTTTCCGCCAATTTATTTCGATTTTTAAATTTTTTTAGAGGGCATGTAGGGCGTGTTGTCTTATTTTTCGAAATTTTCGCTCGTTTTTTGATTTTTAAATTTAGGTAATATTAGTATAAGGTACGTACACTTAGTACACATAACATAAAGTCATTAGCTACCCGGAAAAATCTTTTTCTGTGATTTTTTTTCGATTTTTAAATTTTGTTTAGAGGGCGTGTAGGGCGTGTTGGCTTATTTTTCAAACTTTTCGCGCGTTTTTCGATATTTAAAAGTAGGTATTATTGGTATAAGGTACGTACAGTTAGTACACATAACTTACAGTCATTACCTTGCTGGAAAAAATATTTTCCGCGATTTTTTTTTATTTTTAAATTTTTTTTGAGGACGTGTAGGGTGTGTTGGTTCATTTGTCGAAATTTTCTTATATTTAAAAATAGCAAATGATACTATTAGGTATGTACACTTAGTACACATAACATACAGTCAATAACTATCTGGAAAAAAAATTTTCCGCGATTTTTTTTTTATCTTTAACATTTTTTTAATGGGCGTGTAGGGCGTGTTGGCTCATTTGTCGAATTTTTCGTATATTTAAAAATAGCTAATGATACTATTAGGTACATACACTTAGTACACATAACATACAGTCAATAACTACCCGGAAAAAACTTTTTCCGCGATTGTTTTTCGATTTTTAAATTTTTTTAGACGGCGTGTAGGGCCTGTTGTCTTATTTTTCGAAATTTTCGCTCGTTTTTTGATTTTTAAATTTATGTAATATTAGTATAAGGTACGTACACTTAGTACACATAACATAAAGTCATTAGCTACCCGGAAAAATCTTTTTCTGTGATTTTTTTTCGATTTTTAAATTTTGTTTAGAGGGCGTGTAGGGCGTGTTGGATTATTTTTCAAAATTTTCCCGTGTTTTTCAATATTTAAAATTAGGTAATATTAGTATAAGGTACGTACACTTAGTACACATATATTATAGTCATTATCTATCCGGAAAAATCTTATTCCGCGTTTTTTTTTCGATTTTTAAATTTTTTTAGATGTCGTGTAGGGCCTGTTGGCTTATTTTTAAAATTTTCGCGCGTTTTTCGATATTTAAATTTAGGTAATAATAGTATAAGGTACGTACACTTAGTACACATAACTTACAGTAATTAACTATCCGGAAAAAAAATGTTCCGCAATTTTTTTAAATTTTTAACATTTTTTTAAAGGGCGTGTAGGGCGTGTTGGCTCATTTTTCGAAATTTTCGTATATTTAAAAATAGCAAATGATACTATTAGGTATGTACACTTAGTACACATAACATACAGTCAATAACTATCTGGAAAAAAAATTTTCCGCGATTTTTTTTCGATCTTTAACATTTTTTTAAAGGGCGTGTAGGGCGTGTTGGCTCATTTTTCGAAATTTTCGTATATTTAAAAATAGCAAATGATACTATTAGGTACGTACACTTAGTACACATAACATACAGTCAATAACTACCCGGAAAAAACTTTTTCCGCGATTGTTTTTCGATTTTTAAATTTTTTTAGAGGGCGTGTAGGGCCTGTTGGCTTATTTTTCAAAATTTTCGCGCTTTTTTCGATATTTAAACTTAGGTAATAATAGTATAAGGTACGTACACTTAGTACACATAACTTAGAGTAATTAACTATCCGGAAAAAAAATGTTCCGCAATTTTTTTAAATTTTTAACATTTTTTTAATGGGCGTGTAGGGCGTGTTGGCTCATTTGTCGAATTTTTCGTATATTTAAAAATAGCTAATGATACTATTAGGTACGTACACTTAGTACACATAACATACAGTCATTAACTACCCGGAAAAAACTTTTTCCGCCAATTTATTTCGATTTTTAAATTTTTTTAGAGGGCATGTAGGGCGTGTTGTCTTATTTTTCGAAATTTTCGCTCGTTTTTTGATTTTTAAATTTAGGTAATATTAGTATAAGGTACGTACACTTAGTACACATAACATAAAGTCATTAGCTACCCGGAAAAATCTTTTTCTGTGATTTTTTTTCGATTTTTAAATTTTGTTTAGAGGGCGTGTAGGGCGTGTTGGCTTATTTTTCAAACTTTTCGCGCGTTTTTGATATTTAAATCTAGGTAATATTAGTATAAGGTACGTACACTTAGTACACATAACTTACAAT
The DNA here is from genome assembly GCA_036925085.1 of Brachycybe producta. NCBI lineage: Eukaryota > Metazoa > Arthropoda > Diplopoda > Playtdesmida > Andrognathidae > Brachycybe > Brachycybe producta. The sequence continues at coordinate 5,896,819 of JAUPFP010000010.1, read as the reverse complement.
CATTAACTATCCGGAAAAAAAATTTTCCGCATTTTTTTTTTATTTTTAAATTTTATTTGAGGGCATGTAGGGCGTGTTGTCTTATTTTTCGAAATTTTCGTATATTTAAAAAGAGCTAAAGATACTATTAGGTACATACACTTATTACACATAACATACAGTCATTAACTATTCGGAAAAAAATTTTCCGCGATTTTTTTTCGATTTTTAAATTTTTTTTAGAGGGAGTTTAGGGCGTGTTGGCTTATTTTTCAAAATTTTCGCGCGTTTTTCAATATTTAAAATTAGGTAATAATAGTATAAAGTACGTACAGTTAGTAAAAATTAAATAAAGTCATTACCTAACCGGAAAAAAAATTTCCGCAATTTTTTTTCGATTTTTAAATTTTTTTAGATGTCGTGTAGGGCCTGTTGGCGTATTTTTAAAATTTTCGCGCGTTTTTCGATATTTAAATTTAGGTAATAATAGTATAAGGTACGTACACTTAGTACACATAACTTACAGTAGTTAACTATCCGGAAAAAAAATGTTCCGCAATTTTTTTAAATTTTTAACATTTTTTTAAAGGGCGTGTAGGGCGTGTTGGTTCATTTTTCGAAATTTTCGTATATTTAAATTTAGGTAATATTAGTATAAGGTACGTACACTTAGTACACATAACATACAGTCATTAACTACCCGGAAAAAACTATTTCCACACTTTTTTTCGATTTTTAAATTTTTTTTAGAGGGCGTGTAGGGCGTGTTGACTTATTTTTCAAAATTTTCGCGCGTTTTGGATATTTAAAATTAGGTAATATTAGTATAAGGTACGTACACTTAGTACACATAACATAAAGTCATTAGCTACCCGGAAAAATCTTTTTCTGTGATTTTTTTTCAATTTTTCAATTTTGTTTAGAGGGCGTGTAGGGCGTGTTGGCTTATTTTTCAAACTTTTCGCGCGTTTTTCAATATTTAAAATTAGGTAATAATAGTATAAGGTACGTACAGTTAGTAAAAATTAAATAAAGTCATTACCTAACCGGAAAAAAAATTTTCCGCATTTTTTTTTGATTTTTAAATTTTTTTTGAGGGCGTGTAGGGCGTGTTGGCTTATTTTTCAAAATTTTCCCGCGTTTTTCGATATTTAAAAGTAGGTATTATTGGTATAAGGTACGTACAGTTAGTACACATAACTTACAGTCATTACCTTGCTGGAAAAAACTTTTTCTGCGATTTTTTTTCGATTTTTAAATTTTTTTTAGAGGGCGTGTAGACCGTGTTGGATTGTTTTTCAAAATTTTCGCGCGTTTTTCAATATTTAAAATTAGGTAATATTAGTATGAGGTACGTACACTTAGTACACATAACATACAGTCATTAACTATCCGGAAAAAAATTTTCCGCGATTTTTTTTCGATTTTTAAATTTTTTTTAGAGGGCGTGTAGGGCGTGTTGGCTTATTTTTCAAACTTTTCGCGCGTTTTTGATATTTAAATCTTGGTAATATTAGTATAAGGTACGTACACTTAGTACACATAACTTACAATCATTAACTATCCGGAAAAAATATTTTCCGCGATTTTTTTTTATTTTTAAATTTTTTTTGAGGACGTGTAGGGCGTGTTGTCTTATTTTTCAAAATTTTCGTATATTGAAAAAGAGCTAATAACACTATTAGTTACATACACTTAGTACACATAACATACAGTTATTAACTATCCGGAAAAAAATTTTCCGCGATTTTTTTTCGATTTTTAAATTTTTTTTAGAGGGCGTGTAGGGCGTGTTGGCTTATTTTTCAAACTTTTCGCGCGTTTTTGATATTTAAATCTTGGTAATATTAGTATAAGGTACGTACACTTAGTACACATAACTTACAATCATTAACTATCCGGAAAAAATATTTTCCGCGATTTTTTTTTATTTTTAAATTTTTTTTGAGGACGTGTAGGGCGTGTTGGCTCATTTTTCAAAATTTTCGCGCGTTTTTCAATATTTAAAATTTGGTAATATTAGTATAAGGTACGTACACTTAGTACACATAACTTATAGTCATTATCTATCCGGAAAAATCTTATTCCGCGTTTTTTTTCGATTTTTAAATTTTTTTAGAGGACGTGTAGGGCGTGTTGGCTTATTTTTCAAAATTTTCGCGCGTTTTTCAATATTTAAAAGTAGGCATTATTAGTATAAGGTACGTACACTTAGTACACATAACATAAAGTCATTATCTACCCGGAAAAGAAATTTTCCGCAATTTTTTTAAATTTTTAAATTTTTTTAAAGGGCGTGTAGGGCGTGTTGGCTCATTTGTCGAAATTTTCGTATATTTAAAAATAGCTAATGATACTATTAGGTATGTACACTTAGTACACATAACATACAGTCAATAACTATCCGGAAATAACTTATTCCGCGTTTTTTTTTTCGATTTTTAAATTTTTTTAGAGGACGTGTAGGGCGTGTTTTCTTATTTTTCAAAATTTTCGTATATTGAAAAAGAGCTAATAACACTATTAGTTACATACACTTAGTACACATAACATACAGTTATTAACTATCCGGAAAAAAATTTTCCGCGATTTTTTTTCGATTTTTAAATTTTTTTTAGAGGGCATGTAGGGCGTGTTGTCTTATTTTTCGAAATTTTCGCTCGTTTTTTTTTTTAAATTTAGGTAATATTAGTATAAGGTACGTACACTTAGTACACATAATATAAAGTCATTAACTACCCGGAAAAAAACTTTTTCCGCGATTTTTTTTTTGATTTTTAAATTTTTTTTAAAGTTTGTGTAGGGCGTGTTGGCTCATTTTTCGAAATTTTCGTATATTTAAAATTAGGTAATATTAGTATAAGGTACGTACACTTAATACACATAACATACAGTCATTAACTACATGGAAAAACTTTTTCCGCGATTTTTTTTCGATTTTTAAATTTTTTTAGAGGGCGTGTAGGGTGTGTTGACTTATTTTTCAAAATTTTCGCGCATTTTTTGATATTTAAAAATAGGTAATAATAGTATAAGGTACGTACAGTTAGTAAAAATTAAATAAAGTCATTACCTAACCGAAAAAAATTTTCTACAATTTTTTTAAATTTTTAAATTTTTTTTAAAGGGCGTGTAGGGCGTGTTGTCTTATTTTTCAAAATTTTCGCGCGTTTTTCAATATTTAAAATTTGGTAATATTAGTATAAGGTACGTACACTTAGTACACATAACTTATAGTCATTATCTATCCGGAAAAATCTTTTTCCGCGATTTTTCTTCGATTTTTAAATTTTTTAGAGGCTATGTAGGGCATGTTGGCTTATTTTTCAAAGTTTTCGCGCGTTTTTCGATATTTAAATTTAAGAAATGTTACTATAAGGTACGTACACTTAGTACACATAAGGTACTGTCATTACCTTGCCGGAAAAAAAATTGTCCGCGATTTTATTTTGATTTTTAAATTTTTTTTAGTGGGCGTGTAGGGCTTGTTGTCTTATTCTTCGAAAATTTCGCGCGTTTTTTGATATTTAAAATTAGGTATTATTAGTATAAGGTACGTACACTTAGTACACATAACATACAGTCATTAATTACCCGGAAAAAACTTTTTCCGCAATTTTTTTAAATTTTTAACGTTTTTTTAAAGGGCGTGTTGGGCGTGTTGGCTCATTTGTCGAAATTTTCGTATAATTAAAACTAGCTAATAATACTATTAGGTACATACACTTAGTACACATAACATACAGTCATTATCTACCCGGAAAAAAAATTTTCCGCATTTTGTTTAAATTTTTAAAATTTTTTTAAAGGGCGTGTAGGGCGTGTTGTCTTATTTTTCGAAATTTTCGCGCGTTTTTCGATATTTAAAATTAGGTATTATTAGTATAAGGTGCGTACACTTAGTACACATAACATACAGTCATTATCTACACGGAAAAAAAATTTTCCGCAATTTTTTTAAATTTTTAAATTTTTTTAAAGGGCGTGTAGGGCGTGTTGGCTCATTTGTCAAACTTTTTGTATATTTAAATATAGCTAATGATACTATTAGGTACATGCACTTAGTACACATATCATACAGTCATTAACTATCTGGAAAAAAAAATTTCCGCAATTTGTTTTCTATTTTTAAATTTTTTTTTGAGGGCGTGAAGGGTGTGTTCGCTTATTTTTCAAAATTTTCGTGCGTTTTTTGATATTTAAAAGTAGGTATTATTGGTATAAGGTACGTACACTTAGTGCACATAACTTAGTCATTAACTACCTGGAAAAAAAATTTTCCGCAATTTTTTTAAATTTTTAAATTTTTTTAAAGGGCGTGTAGGGCGTGTTGGCTCATTTGTCAAAATTTTCGTATATTTAAAAATATCTAATGATACTATTAGGTACATACACTTAGTACACATAACATACAGTCATTAACTACCAGGAAAAAACTTTATCCGCAATTTTTTTTCGATTTTTAAATATTTTTTAGAGGGCGTGTAGGGTGTGTTGGCTTATTTTTCAAAATTTTCGCGCGTTTTTTGATATTTAAAAGTAGGTATTATTGGTATAAGGTACGTACACTTAGTGCACATAACTTAGTCATTAACTACCTGGAAAAAAAATTTTCCGCAATTTTTTTAAATTTTTAAATTTTTTTAAAGGGCGTGTAGGGCGTGTTGGCTCATTTGTCAAAATTTTCGTATATTTAAAAATAGCTAATGATACTATTAGGTGTGTACACTTACTACACATAACATACAGTCAATAACTATCTGGAAAAAAAATTTTCCGCGATTTTTTTTATAATTTTTAAATTTTTTTTAGAGGGCGTGTAGGGCCTGTTGGCTTATTTTTCAAAATTTTCGCGCGTTTTTCAATATTTAAATTTAGGTAATAATAGTATAAGGTACGTACACTTAGTACACATAACTTACAGTCATTACCTTGCCGGAAAAAAAAATATTACGCGATTTTATTTCGATTTTTTAAATTTTTTTAGAGGGCGTGTAGGGCGTGTTGGCTTATTTTTCAAACTTTTCGCGCGTTTTTCGATATTTAAAATTAGCTAATATTAGTATAAGGTACGTACACTTAGTACACATAACATAAAGTCATTACCTACCCGGAAAATACTTTTTCCGCGATTTTTTTTTCGATTTTTAAATTTTTTTAGAGGACGTGCAGGGCGTGTTGGCTTATTTTTCAAAATTTTTGCGCGTTTTTTGATATTTAAATTTAAGAAATGTTACTATAAGGTATGTACACTTAGTACACATAACATACAACCATTAAATTGCCGGAAAAAAAATTTTCCGCGATTTTATTTCGATTTTTAAATTTTTTTTAGATGGCGTGTAGGGCGTGTTGTCTAATTTTTAGATATTTTCGCGCGTTTTTCGATACTTAAAATTAGGTATTATTAGTATAAGGTACGTACACTTAGTACACATAATATGCAGTCAATAACTATCTGGAAAAAAAATTTTCCGCGATTTTTTTTCGATTTTAAAATTTTTTAGAGGGCGTGTAGGGCGTGTTGGCTTATTTTTGAAAATTTTCGCGTGTTTTTCGATATTTAAAAATAGGTAATAATAGTATAAGGTACGTACACTTAGTACACATAACATACAGTCATTAACTACATGGAAAAAACTTTTTCCGCGATTTTTTTTCGATTTTTAAATTTTTTTAGAGGGCGTGTAGGGTGTGTTGGCTTATTTTTCAAAATTTTCGCGCATTTTTTGATATTTAAAAAATAGGTAATAATAGTATAAGGTACGTACAGTTAGTAAAAATTAAATAAAGTCATTACCTAACCGAAAAAAATTTTCTACAATTTTTTTAAATTTTTAAATTTTTTTTAAAGGGCGTGTAGGGCGTGTTGTCTTATTTTTCGAAATTTTCGCGCGTTTTTCATTATTTAAAATTAGGTATTATTAGTTTAAGGTATGTACACTTAGTACACATAACTTACAGTCATTAACTATCCTGAAAATACTTTTTCCGCGATTTTTCTTCGATTTTTAAATTTTTTAGAGGCTATGTAGGGCATGTTGGCTTATTTTTCAAAGTTTTCGCGCATTTTTCGATATTTAAATTTAAGAAATGTTACTATAAGGTACGTACACTTAGTATACATAAGTTACTGTCATTACCTTGCCGGAAAAAAAATTGTCCGCGATTTTATTTTGATTTTTAAATTTTTTTTAGCGGGCGTGTAGGGCTTGTTGTCTTATTCTTCGAAAATTTCGCGCGTTTTTTGATATTTAAAATTAGGTATTATTAGTATAAGGTACGTACACTTAGTACACATAACATACAGTCATTAATTACCCGGAAAAAAACTTTTTCCGCGATTTTTTTAAATTTTTAACGTTTTTTTAAAGGGCGTGTAGGGCGTGTTGGCTCATTTGTCGAAATTTTCGTATAATTAAAACTATCTAATAATACTATTAGGTACATACACTTAGTACACATAACATACAGTCATTATCTACCCGGAAAAAAATTTTTCCGCATTTTGTTTAAATTTTTAAAATTTTTTTAAAGGGCGTGTTGTCTTATTTTTCGAAATTTTCGCGCGTTTCTCGATATTTAAAATTAGGTATTATTAGTATAAGGTGCGTACACTTAGTACACATAACATACAGTCATTATCTACACGGAAAAAAAATTTTCCGTAATTTTTTTAAATTTTTAAATTTTTTTAAAGGGCGTGTAGGGCGTGTTGGCTCATTTTTCGAATTTTTCTTATATTTAAAAATAGCAAATGATACTATTAGGTACGTACACTTAGTACACATAACATACAGTCATTAACTACCCGGAAAAAACTTTTTCCGCGATTTTTTTTCTATTTTTAAATTTTTTTAGAGGGCGTGTAGGGCGTGTTGTCTTATTTTTCAAAATTTTCGCTCGTTTTTCAATATTTAAAATTAGGCAATATTAGTATAAGGTACGTACACTTATTACACATAACTTACAATCATTAACTATCCGGAAAAAATATTTTCCGCGATTTTTTTTTATTTTTAAATTTTTTTTGAGGACGTGTAGGGCGTGTTGTCTTATTTTTCAAAATTTTCGCTCGTTTTTTGATATTTAAATATATTTAATATTAGTAAAAGGTACGTACACTTATTACACATAACATAAAGTCATTACCTACCCGAAAAAAAACTTTTTTTTCGATTTTTTTTCGATTTTTAAATTTTGTTTAGAGGGCATGTAGGGCATGTTGGCTTATTTTTCAAACTTTTCGCGCGTTTTTGATATTTAAATCTTGGTAATATTAGTATAAGGTACGTACACTTAGTACACATAACTTACAATCATTAACTATCCGGAAAAAATATTTTCCGCGATTTTTTTTTATTTTTAAATTTTTTTTGAGGACGTGTAGGGCGTGTTGGCTCATTTTTCAAAATTTTCGCGCGTTTTTCAATATTTAAAATTTGGTAATATTAGTATAAGGTACGTACACTTAGTACACATAACTTATAGTCATTATCTATCCGGAAAAATCTTATTCCGCGTTTTTTTTCGATTTTTAAATTTTTTTAGAGGACGTGTAGGGCGTGTTGGCTTATTTTTCAAAATTTTCGCGCGTTTTTCAATATTTAAAAGTAGGCATTATTAGTATAAGGTACGTACACTTAGTACACATAACATAAAGTCATTATCTACCCGGAAAAGAAATTTTCCGCAATTTTTTTAAATTTTTAAATTTTTTTAAAGGGCGTGTAGGGCGTGTTGGCTCATTTGTCGAAATTTTCGTATATTTAAAAATAGCTAATGATACTATTAGGTATGTACACTTAGTACACATAACATACAGTCAATAACTATCCGGAAATAACTTATTCCGCGTTTTTTTTTTCGATTTTTAAATTTTTTTAGAGGACGTGTAGGGCGTGTTTTCTTATTTTTCGAAATTTTCGTAGATTTAAAAAGAGCTAATAATACTATTAGGTACATACACTTAGTACACATAACATACAGTCATTAACTATCCGAAAAAAACTTATTCCACGTTTTTTTTTTGGATTTTTAAATTTTTTTAGAGGACGTGTAGGGCGTGTTGGCTTATTTTTCAAAATTTTCGCGCGTTTTGGATATTTAAAATTAGGTAATATTAGTATAAGGTACGTACACTTAGTACACATAACATAAAGTCATTAGCTACCCGGAAAAATGTTTTTCTGTGATTTTTTTTCGATTTTTAAATTTTGTTTAGAGGGCGTGTAGGGCGTGTTGGCTTATTTTTCAAACTTTTCGCGCGTTTTTGATATTTAAATCTAGGTAATATAAGTATAATGTACGTACACTTAGTACACATAACTTACAATCATTAACTATCCGGAAAAAAAAATTTCCGCATTTTTTTTTGATTTTTAAATTTTTTTTGAGGGCATGTAGGGCGTGTTGTCTTATTTTTCGAAATTTTCGTATTTTTAAAAAGAGCTAATGATATTATTAGGTACATACACTTATTACACATAACATACAGTCATTAACTATCCGGAACAACATTTTCCGCGATTTTTTTTCGATTTTTAAATTTTTTTTAGAGGGCGTGTAGGGCGTGTTGGCTTATTTTTCAAAATTTTCCCGCGTTTTTCAATATTTAAAATTAGGTAATAATAGTATAAGGTACGTACAGTTAGTAAAAATTAAATAAAGTCATTACCTAACCGGAAAAAAAATTTCCGCAATTTTTTTTCGATTTTTAAATTTTTTTAGATGTCGTGTAGGGCCTGTTGGCTTATTTTTAAAATTTTCGCGCGTTTTTTGATATTTAAATTTAGGTAATAATAGTATAAGGTACGTACACTTAGTACACATAACTTACAGTAATTAACTATTCGGAAAAAAAATGTTCCGCAATTTTTTTAAATTTTTAACATTTTTTTAAAGGGCGTGTAGGGCGTGTTGGCTCATTTTTCGAAATTTTCGTATATTTAAATTTAGGTAATATTAGTATAAGGTACGTACACTTAGTACACATAATATACAGTCATTAACTACCCGGAAAAAACTATTTCCACACTTTTTTTCGATTTTTAAATTTTTTTTAGATGGCGTGTAGGGCCTGTTGGCTTATTTTTCAAAATTTTCGCGCGTTTTTCGATATTTAAAAGTAGGTATTATTGGTATAAGGTACGTACACTTAGTACACATAACTTAGTCATTAACTACCCGGAAAAAAAATTTTCAGCAATTTTTTTAAATTTTTAAATTTTTTTAAAGGGCGTGTAGGGCGTGTTGGCTCATTTGTCAAAATTTTCGTAGATTTAAAAAGAGCTAATGATACTATTAGGTACATACACTTAGTACACATAACATACAGTCATTAACTATCCGGAAAAAAATTTTCCGCGAATTTATTTCGATTTTTAAATTTTTTTAGAGGGCATGTAGGGCGTGTTGTCTTATTTTTCGAAATTTTCGCTCGTTTTTTGATTTTTAAATTTAGGTAATATTAGTATAAGGTACGTACACTTAGTACACATAACATAAAGTCATTAGCTATCCGGAAAAATCTTTTTCTGTGATTTTTTTTCGATTTTTAAATTTTGTTTAGAGGGTGTGTAGGGCGTGTTGGCTTATTTTTCCAACTTTTCGCGCGTGTTTTGATATTTAAATCTAGGTAATATTAGTATAAGGTACGTACACTTAGTACACATAACTTACAATCATTAACTATCCGGAAAAAAAATTTTCCGCATTTTTTTTTTATTTTTAAATTTTTTTTGAGGGCATGTAGGGCGTGTTGTCTTATTTTTCGAAATTTTCGTATATTTAAAAAGAGCTAATGATACTATTAGGTACATACACTTATTACACATAACATACAGTCATTATCTATTCGGAAAACAATTTTCCGCGATTTTTTTTCGATTTTTAAATTTTTTTTAGAGGGCGTGTAGGGCGTGTTGGCTTATTTTTCAAAATTTTCCCGCGTTTTTCAATATTTAAAATTAGGTAATAATAGTATAAGGTACGTACAGTTAGTAAAAATTAAATAAAGTCATTACCTAACCGGAAAAAAAATTTCCGCAATTTTTTTTCGATTTTTAAATTTTTTTAGATGTCGTGTAGGGCCTGTTGGCTTATTTTTAAAATTTTCGCGCGTTTTTCGATATTTAAATTTAGGCAATAATAGTATAAGGTACGTACACTTAGTACACATAACTTACAGTAATTAACTATCCGGAAAAAAAATGTTCCGCAATTTTTTTAAATTTTTAACATTTTTTTAAAGGGCGTGTAGAGCGTGTTGGCTCATTTTTCGAAATTTTCGTATATTTAAATTTAGGTAATATTAGTATAAGGTACGTACACTTAGTACACATAATATACAGTCATTAACTACCCGGAAAAAATATTTCCACACTTTTTTTCGATTTTTAAATTTTTTTTATAGGGCGTGTAGGGCGTGTTGGCTTATTTTTCAAAATTTTCCCGCGTTTTTCAATATTTAAAATTAGGTAATAATAGTATAAGGTACGTACAGTTAGTAAAAATTAAATAAAGTCATTACCTAACCGGAAAAAAATTTTCCGCAATTTTTTTTCGATTTTTAAATTATTTTAGAGGGCGTGTAGGGCGTGTTGTCTTATTTTTCAAAATTTTCATATATTGAAAAAGAGCTAATAACACTATTAGGTACATACACTTAGTACACATAACATACAGTTATTAACTATCCGGAAAAAAATTTTCCGCGATTTTTTTTCGATTTTTAATTTTTTTTTAGAGGGCATGTAGGGCGTGTTGGCTTATTTTTCAAAATTTTCGCGCGTTTTTGATATTTAAAATTAGGTAATATTAGTATAAGGTACGTACACTTAGTACACATAACTTACATCATTACCTTGCTGGAAAAAACTTTTTCTGCGATTTTTTTTCGATTTTTAAATTTTTTTAGAGGGCGTGTAGGGCGTGTTGGCTTATTTTTCAAAATTTTCGCGCGTTTTGGATATTTAAAATTAGGTAATATTAGTATAAGGTACGTACACTTAGTACACATAACTTACAATTATTAACTATCTGGAAAAAAAATTTTCCGCATTTTTTTTTTATTTTTAAATTTTTTTTGAGGGCATGTAGGGCGTGTTGTCTTATTTTTCGAAATTTTCGTATTTTTAAAAAGAGCTAATCATACTATTAGGTACATAAACTTATTACACATAACATACAGTCATTAGCTACCCGGAAAAATCTTTTTCTGTGATTTTTTTTCGATTTTTAAATTTTGTTTAGAGGGCGTGTAGGGCGTGTTGGCTTATTTTTCAAACTTTTCGCGCGTTTTTGATATTTAAATCTAGGTAATATTAGTATAAGGTACGTACACTTAGTACACATAACTTACAATTATTAACTATCCGGAAAAAAAATTTTCCGCATTTTTTTTTTATTTTTAAATTTTTTTTGAGGGCATGTAGGGCGTGTTGTCTTATTTTTCGAAATTTTCGTATTTTTAAAAAGAGCTAATCATACTATTAGGTACATAAACTTATTACACATAACATACAGTCATTAACTATCCGGAAAAAAATTTTCCGCGATTTTTTTTCGATTTTTAAATTTTTTTTAGAGGGCGTGTAGGGCGTGTTGGCTTATTTTTCAAAATTTTCGCACGTTTTGGATATTTAAAATTAGGTAATATTAGTATAAGGTACGTACACTTAGTACACATAACTTATAGTCATTAACTATCCGGAAAAAACTTATTCCGCGTTTTTTTTTCGATTTTTAAATTTTTTTAGAGGACGTGTAGGGCGTGTTTTCTTATTTTTCAAAATTTTCCCGCGTTTTTCGATATTTAAAAGTAGGTATTATTGGTATAAGGTACGTACAGTTAGTAAAAGTTAAATAAAGTCATTACCTAACAGGAAAAAAATTTTCCGCAATTTTTTTTCGATTTTTAAATTTTTTTAGATGGCGTGTAGGGCCTGTTGGCTTATTTTTAAAATTTTCGCGCGTTTTTCGATATTTAAATTTAGGTAATAATAGTATAAGGTACGTACACTTAGTACACATAACTTACAGTAATTAACTATCCAGAAAAAAAATGTTCCGCAATTTTTTTAAATTTTTAACATTTCTTTAAAGGGCGTGTAGGTCGTGTTGGCTCATTTTTCGAAATTTTCGAATATTTAAATTTAGGTAATATTAGTATAAGGTACGTACACTTAGTACACATAATATACAGTCATTAACTACCCGGAAAAAACTTTTTCCACACTTTTTTTCGATTTTTAAATTTTTTTTGATGGCGTGTAGGGCCTGTTGGCTTATTTTTCAAAATTTCCGCGCGTTTTTTGATATTTAAAAGTAGGTATTATTGGTATAAGGTACGTACACTTAGTACACATAACTTAGTCATTAACTACCCGGAAAAAAAATTTTCCGCAATTTTTTTAAATTTTTAAATTTTTTTAAAGGGCGTGTAGGGCGTGTTGGCTCATTTGTCAAAATTTTCGTATATTTAAAAATAGCTAATGATACTATTAGGTATGTACACTTAGTACACATAACATACAGTCCATAACTATCTGGAAAATAAATTTTCCGCGATTTTTTTTATAATTTTTAAATTTTTTTTAGAGGGCGTGTAGGGCCTGTTGGCTTATTTTTCAAAATTTTTGCGCGTTTTCCAATATTTAAATTTAGGTAATAATAGTATAAGGTACGTACACTTAGTACACATAACTTACAATCATTAACAATCCAGAAAAAATATTTTCCGCGATTTTTTTAAATTTTTAACATTTTTTTAAAGGGCGTGTAGGGCGTGTTGGCTCATTTTTCGAAATTTTCGTATATTTAAAAATAGCAAATGATACTATTAGGTATGTACACTTAGTACACATAACATACAGTCAATAACTATCTGGAAAAAAAATTTTCCGCGATTTTTTTTCGATCTTTAACATTTATTTAATGGGCGTGTAGGGCGTGTTGGCTCATTTGTCGAATTTTTCGTATATTTAAAAATAGCTAATGATACTATTAGGTACGTACACTTAGTACACATAACATACAGTCAATAACTACCCGGAAAAAACTTTTTCCGCGATTGTTTTTCGATTTTTAAATTTTTTTAGAGGGCGTGTAGGGCCTGTTGGCTTATTTTTCAAAATTTTCGCGCTTTTTTCGATATTTAAACTTAGGTAATAATAGTATAAGGTACGTACACTTAGTACACATAACTTAGAGTAATTAACTATCCGGAAAAAAAATGTTCCGCAATTTTTTTAAATTTTTAACATTTTTTTAATGGGCGTGTAGGGCGTGTTGGCTCATTTGTCGAATTTTTCGTATATTTAAAAATAGCTAATGATACTATTAGGTACGTACACTTAGTACACATAACATACAGTCATTAACTACCCGGAAAAAACTTTTTCCGCCAATTTATTTCGATTTTTAAATTTTTTTAGAGGGCATGTAGGGCGTGTTGTCTTATTTTTCGAAATTTTCGCTCGTTTTTTGATTTTTAAATTTAGGTAATATTAGTATAAGGTACGTACACTTAGTACACATAACATAAAGTCATTAGCTACCCGGAAAAATCTTTTTCTGTGATTTTTTTTCGATTTTTAAATTTTGTTTAGAGGGCGTGTAGGGCGTGTTGGCTTATTTTTCAAACTTTTCGCGCGTTTTTCGATATTTAAAAGTAGGTATTATTGGTATAAGGTACGTACAGTTAGTACACATAACTTACAGTCATTACCTTGCTGGAAAAAATATTTTCCGCAATTTTTTTTTATTTTTAAATTTTTTTTGAGGACGTGTAGGGTGTGTTGGTTCATTTGTCGAAATTTTCTTATATTTAAAAATAGCAAATGATACTATTAGGTATGTACACTTAGTACACATAACATACAGTCAATAACTATCTGGAAAAAAAATTTTCCGCGATTTTTTTTTTATCTTTAACATTTTTTTAATGGGCGTGTAGGGCGTGTTGGCTCATTTGTCGAATTTTTCGTATATTTAAAAATAGCTAATGATACTATTAGGTACATACACTTAGTACACATAACATACAGTCAATAACTACCCGGAAAAAACTTTTTCCGCGATTGTTTTTCGATTTTTAAATTTTTTTAGACGGCGTGTAGGGCCTGTTGTCTTATTTTTCGAAATTTTCGCTCGTTTTTTGATTTTTAAATTTATGTAATATTAGTATAAGGTACGTACACTTAGTACACATAACATAAAGTCATTAGCTACCCGGAAAAATCTTTTTCTGTGATTTTTTTTCGATTTTTAAATTTTGTTTAGAGGGCGTGTAGGGCGTGTTGGATTATTTTTCAAAATTTTCCCGTGTTTTTCAATATTTAAAATTAGGTAATATTAGTATAAGGTACGTACACTTAGTACACATATATTATAGTCATTATCTATCCGGAAAAATCTTATTCCGCGTTTTTTTTTCGATTTTTAAATTTTTTTAGATGTCGTGTAGGGCCTGTTGGCTTATTTTTAAAATTTTCGCGCGTTTTTCGATATTTAAATTTAGGTAATAATAGTATAAGGTACGTACACTTAGTACACATAACTTACAGTAATTAACTATCCGGAAAAAAAATGTTCCGCAATTTTTTTAAATTTTTAACATTTTTTTAAAGGGCGTGTAGGGCGTGTTGGCTCATTTTTCGAAATTTTCGTATATTTAAAAATAGCAAATGATACTATTAGGTATGTACACTTAGTACACATAACATACAGTCAATAACTATCTGGAAAAAAAATTTTCCGCGATTTTTTTTCGATCTTTAACATTTATTTAATGGGCGTGTAGGGCGTGTTGGCTCATTTGTCGAATTTTTCGTATATTTAAAAATAGCTAATGATACTATTAGGTACGTACACTTAGTACACATAACATACAGTCAATAACTACCCGGAAAAAACTTTTTCCGCGATTGTTTTTCGATTTTTAAATTTTTTTAGAGGGCGTGTAGGGCCTGTTGGCTTATTTTTCAAAATTTTCGCGCTTTTTTCGATATTTAAACTTAGGTAATAATAGTATAAGGTACGTACACTTAGTACACATAACTTAGAGTAATTAACTATCCGGAAAAAAAATGTTCCGCAATTTTTTTAAATTTTTAACATTTTTTTAATGGGCGTGTAGGGCGTGTTGGCTCATTTGTCGAATTTTTCGTATATTTAAAAATAGCTAATGATACTATTAGGTACGTACACTTAGTACACATAACATACAGTCATTAACTACCCGGAAAAAACTTTTTCCGCCAATTTATTTCGATTTTTAAATTTTTTTAGAGGGCATGTAGGGCGTGTTGTCTTATTTTTCGAAATTTTCGCTCGTTTTTTGATTTTTAAATTTAGGTAATATTAGTATAAGGTACGTACACTTAGTACACATAACATAAAGTCATTAGCTACCCGGAAAAATCTTTTTCTGTGATTTTTTTTCGATTTTTAAATTTTGTTTAGAGGGCGTGTAGGGCGTGTTGGCTTATTTTTCAAACTTTTCGCGCGTTTTTGATATTTAAATCTAGGTAATATTAGTATAAGGTACGTACACTTAGTACACATAACTTACAATCATTAACTATCCGGAAAAAAAATTTTCCGCATTTTTTTTTTATTTTTAAATTTTATTTGAGGGCATGTAGGGCGTGTTGTCTTATTTTTCGAAATTTTCGTATATTTAAAAAGAGCTAAAGATACTATTAGGTACATACACTTATTACACATAACATACAGTCATTAACTATTCGGAAAAAAATTTTCCGCGATTTTTTTTCGATTTTTAAATTTTTTTTAGAGGGAGTTTAGGGCGTGTTGGCTTATTTTTCAAAATTTTCGCGCGTTTTTCAATATTTAAAATTAGGTAATAATAGTATAAAGTACGTACAGTTAGTAAAAATTAAATAAAGTCATTACCTAACCGGAAAAAAAATTTCCGCAATTTTTTTTCGATTTTTAAATTTTTTTAGATGTCGTGTAGGGCCTGTTGGCGTATTTTTAAAATTTTCGCGCGTTTTTCGATATTTAAATTTAGGTAATAATAGTATAAGGTACGTACACTTAGTACACATAACTTACAGTAGTTAACTATCCGGAAAAAAAATGTTCCGCAATTTTTTTAAATTTTTAACATTTTTTTAAAGGGCGTGTAGGGCGTGTTGGTTCATTTTTCGAAATTTTCGTATATTTAAATTTAGGTAATATTAGTATAAGGTACGTACACTTAGTACACATAACATACAGTCATTAACTACCCGGAAAAAACTATTTCCACACTTTTTTTCGATTTTTAAATTTTTTTTAGAGGGCGTGTAGGGCGTGTTGACTTATTTTTCAAAATTTTCGCGCGTTTTGGATATTTAAAATTAGGTAATATTAGTATAAGGTACGTACACTTAGTACACATAACATAAAGTCATTAGCTACCCGGAAAAATCTTTTTCTGTGATTTTTTTTCAATTTTTCAATTTTGTTTAGAGGGCGTGTAGGGCGTGTTGGCTTATTTTTCAAACTTTTCGCGCGTTTTTCAATATTTAAAATTAGGTAATAATAGTATAAGGTACGTACAGTTAGTAAAAATTAAATAAAGTCATTACCTAACCGGAAAAAAAATTTTCCGCATTTTTTTTTGATTTTTAAATTTTTTTTGAGGGCGTGTAGGGCGTGTTGGCTTATTTTTCAAAATTTTCCCGCGTTTTTCGATATTTAAAAGTAGGTATTATTGGTATAAGGTACGTACAGTTAGTACACATAACTTACAGTCATTACCTTGCTGGAAAAAACTTTTTCTGCGATTTTTTTTCGATTTTTAAATTTTTTTTAGAGGGCGTGTAGACCGTGTTGGATTGTTTTTCAAAATTTTCGCGCGTTTTTCAATATTTAAAATTAGGTAATATTAGTATGAGGTACGTACACTTAGTACACATAACATACAGTCATTAACTATCCGGAAAAAAATTTTCCGCGATTTTTTTTCGATTTTTAAATTTTTTTTAGAGGGCGTGTAGGGCGTGTTGGCTTATTTTTCAAACTTTTCGCGCGTTTTTGATATTTAAATCTTGGTAATATTAGTATAAGGTACGTACACTTAGTACACATAACTTACAATCATTAACTATCCGGAAAAAATATTTTCCGCGATTTTTTTTTATTTTTAAATTTTTTTTGAGGACGTGTAGGGCGTGTTGTCTTATTTTTCAAAATTTTCGTATATTGAAAAAGAGCTAATAACACTATTAGTTACATACACTTAGTACACATAACATACAGTTATTAACTATCCGGAAAAAAATTTTCCGCGATTTTTTTTCGATTTTTAAATTTTTTTTAGAGGGCGTGTAGGGCGTGTTGGCTTATTTTTCAAACTTTTCGCGCGTTTTTGATATTTAAATCTTGGTAATATTAGTATAAGGTACGTACACTTAGTACACATAACTTACAATCATTAACTATCCGGAAAAAATATTTTCCGCGATTTTTTTTTATTTTTAAATTTTTTTTGAGGACGTGTAGGGCGTGTTGGCTCATTTTTCAAAATTTTCGCGCGTTTTTCAATATTTAAAATTTGGTAATATTAGTATAAGGTACGTACACTTAGTACACATAACTTATAGTCATTATCTATCCGGAAAAATCTTATTCCGCGTTTTTTTTCGATTTTTAAATTTTTTTAGAGGACGTGTAGGGCGTGTTGGCTTATTTTTCAAAATTTTCGCGCGTTTTTCAATATTTAAAAGTAGGCATTATTAGTATAAGGTACGTACACTTAGTACACATAACATAAAGTCATTATCTACCCGGAAAAGAAATTTTCCGCAATTTTTTTAAATTTTTAAATTTTTTTAAAGGGCGTGTAGGGCGTGTTGGCTCATTTGTCGAAATTTTCGTATATTTAAAAATAGCTAATGATACTATTAGGTATGTACACTTAGTACACATAACATACAGTCAATAACTATCCGGAAATAACTTATTCCGCGTTTTTTTTTTCGATTTTTAAATTTTTTTAGAGGACGTGTAGGGCGTGTTTTCTTATTTTTCAAAATTTTCGTATATTGAAAAAGAGCTAATAACACTATTAGTTACATACACTTAGTACACATAACATACAGTTATTAACTATCCGGAAAAAAATTTTCCGCGATTTTTTTTCGATTTTTAAATTTTTTTTAGAGGGCATGTAGGGCGTGTTGTCTTATTTTTCGAAATTTTCGCTCGTTTTTTTTTTTAAATTTAGGTAATATTAGTATAAGGTACGTACACTTAGTACACATAATATAAAGTCATTAACTACCCGGAAAAAAACTTTTTCCGCGATTTTTTTTTTGATTTTTAAATTTTTTTTAAAGTTTGTGTAGGGCGTGTTGGCTCATTTTTCGAAATTTTCGTATATTTAAAATTAGGTAATATTAGTATAAGGTACGTACACTTAATACACATAACATACAGTCATTAACTACATGGAAAAACTTTTTCCGCGATTTTTTTTCGATTTTTAAATTTTTTTAGAGGGCGTGTAGGGTGTGTTGACTTATTTTTCAAAATTTTCGCGCATTTTTTGATATTTAAAAATAGGTAATAATAGTATAAGGTACGTACAGTTAGTAAAAATTAAATAAAGTCATTACCTAACCGAAAAAAATTTTCTACAATTTTTTTAAATTTTTAAATTTTTTTTAAAGGGCGTGTAGGGCGTGTTGTCTTATTTTTCAAAATTTTCGCGCGTTTTTCAATATTTAAAATTTGGTAATATTAGTATAAGGTACGTACACTTAGTACACATAACTTATAGTCATTATCTATCCGGAAAAATCTTTTTCCGCGATTTTTCTTCGATTTTTAAATTTTTTAGAGGCTATGTAGGGCATGTTGGCTTATTTTTCAAAGTTTTCGCGCGTTTTTCGATATTTAAATTTAAGAAATGTTACTATAAGGTACGTACACTTAGTACACATAAGGTACTGTCATTACCTTGCCGGAAAAAAAATTGTCCGCGATTTTATTTTGATTTTTAAATTTTTTTTAGTGGGCGTGTAGGGCTTGTTGTCTTATTCTTCGAAAATTTCGCGCGTTTTTTGATATTTAAAATTAGGTATTATTAGTATAAGGTACGTACACTTAGTACACATAACATACAGTCATTAATTACCCGGAAAAAACTTTTTCCGCAATTTTTTTAAATTTTTAACGTTTTTTTAAAGGGCGTGTTGGGCGTGTTGGCTCATTTGTCGAAATTTTCGTATAATTAAAACTAGCTAATAATACTATTAGGTACATACACTTAGTACACATAACATACAGTCATTATCTACCCGGAAAAAAAATTTTCCGCATTTTGTTTAAATTTTTAAAATTTTTTTAAAGGGCGTGTAGGGCGTGTTGTCTTATTTTTCGAAATTTTCGCGCGTTTTTCGATATTTAAAATTAGGTATTATTAGTATAAGGTGCGTACACTTAGTACACATAACATACAGTCATTATCTACACGGAAAAAAAATTTTCCGCAATTTTTTTAAATTTTTAAATTTTTTTAAAGGGCGTGTAGGGCGTGTTGGCTCATTTGTCAAACTTTTTGTATATTTAAATATAGCTAATGATACTATTAGGTACATGCACTTAGTACACATATCATACAGTCATTAACTATCTGGAAAAAAAAATTTCCGCAATTTGTTTTCTATTTTTAAATTTTTTTTTGAGGGCGTGAAGGGTGTGTTCGCTTATTTTTCAAAATTTTCGTGCGTTTTTTGATATTTAAAAGTAGGTATTATTGGTATAAGGTACGTACACTTAGTGCACATAACTTAGTCATTAACTACCTGGAAAAAAAATTTTCCGCAATTTTTTTAAATTTTTAAATTTTTTTAAAGGGCGTGTAGGGCGTGTTGGCTCATTTGTCAAAATTTTCGTATATTTAAAAATATCTAATGATACTATTAGGTACATACACTTAGTACACATAACATACAGTCATTAACTACCAGGAAAAAACTTTATCCGCAATTTTTTTTCGATTTTTAAATATTTTTTAGAGGGCGTGTAGGGTGTGTTGGCTTATTTTTCAAAATTTTCGCGCGTTTTTTGATATTTAAAAGTAGGTATTATTGGTATAAGGTACGTACACTTAGTGCACATAACTTAGTCATTAACTACCTGGAAAAAAAATTTTCCGCAATTTTTTTAAATTTTTAAATTTTTTTAAAGGGCGTGTAGGGCGTGTTGGCTCATTTGTCAAAATTTTCGTATATTTAAAAATAGCTAATGATACTATTAGGTGTGTACACTTACTACACATAACATACAGTCAATAACTATCTGGAAAAAAAATTTTCCGCGATTTTTTTTATAATTTTTAAATTTTTTTTAGAGGGCGTGTAGGGCCTGTTGGCTTATTTTTCAAAATTTTCGCGCGTTTTTCAATATTTAAATTTAGGTAATAATAGTATAAGGTACGTACACTTAGTACACATAACTTACAGTCATTACCTTGCCGGAAAAAAAAATATTACGCGATTTTATTTCGATTTTTTAAATTTTTTTAGAGGGCGTGTAGGGCGTGTTGGCTTATTTTTCAAACTTTTCGCGCGTTTTTCGATATTTAAAATTAGCTAATATTAGTATAAGGTACGTACACTTAGTACACATAACATAAAGTCATTACCTACCCGGAAAATACTTTTTCCGCGATTTTTTTTTCGATTTTTAAATTTTTTTAGAGGACGTGCAGGGCGTGTTGGCTTATTTTTCAAAATTTTTGCGCGTTTTTTGATATTTAAATTTAAGAAATGTTACTATAAGGTATGTACACTTAGTACACATAACATACAACCATTAAATTGCCGGAAAAAAAATTTTCCGCGATTTTATTTCGATTTTTAAATTTTTTTTAGATGGCGTGTAGGGCGTGTTGTCTAATTTTTAGATATTTTCGCGCGTTTTTCGATACTTAAAATTAGGTATTATTAGTATAAGGTACGTACACTTAGTACACATAATATGCAGTCAATAACTATCTGGAAAAAAAATTTTCCGCGATTTTTTTTCGATTTTAAAATTTTTTAGAGGGCGTGTAGGGCGTGTTGGCTTATTTTTGAAAATTTTCGCGTGTTTTTCGATATTTAAAAATAGGTAATAATAGTATAAGGTACGTACACTTAGTACACATAACATACAGTCATTAACTACATGGAAAAAACTTTTTCCGCGATTTTTTTTCGATTTTTAAATTTTTTTAGAGGGCGTGTAGGGTGTGTTGGCTTATTTTTCAAAATTTTCGCGCATTTTTTGATATTTAAAAAATAGGTAATAATAGTATAAGGTACGTACAGTTAGTAAAAATTAAATAAAGTCATTACCTAACCGAAAAAAATTTTCTACAATTTTTTTAAATTTTTAAATTTTTTTTAAAGGGCGTGTAGGGCGTGTTGTCTTATTTTTCGAAATTTTCGCGCGTTTTTCATTATTTAAAATTAGGTATTATTAGTATAAGGTATGTACACTTAGTACACATAACTTACAGTCATTAACTATCCTGAAAATACTTTTTCCGCGATTTTTCTTCGATTTTTAAATTTTTTAGAGGCTATGTAGGGCATGTTGGCTTATTTTTCAAAGTTTTCGCGCATTTTTCGATATTTAAATTTAAGAAATGTTACTATAAGGTACGTACACTTAGTATACATAAGTTACTGTCATTACCTTGCCGGAAAAAAAATTGTCCGCGATTTTATTTTGATTTTTAAATTTTTTTTAGCGGGCGTGTAGGGCTTGTTGTCTTATTCTTCGAAAATTTCGCGCGTTTTTTGATATTTAAAATTAGGTATTATTAGTATAAGGTACGTACACTTAGTACACATAACATACAGTCATTAATTACCCGGAAAAAAACTTTTTCCGCGATTTTTTTAAATTTTTAACGTTT
This sequence comes from Brachycybe producta, assembly GCA_036925085.1. Classification (NCBI taxonomy): domain Eukaryota; kingdom Metazoa; phylum Arthropoda; class Diplopoda; order Playtdesmida; family Andrognathidae; genus Brachycybe; species Brachycybe producta. The sequence continues at coordinate 5,874,918 of JAUPFP010000010.1, read as the reverse complement.
TTTTAAAGGGCGTGTAGGGCGTGTTGGCTCATTTGTCGAAATTTTCGTATAATTAAAACTATCTAATAATACTATTAGGTACATACACTTAGTACACATAACATACAGTCATTATCTACCCGGAAAAAAATTTTTCCGCATTTTGTTTAAATTTTTAAAATTTTTTTAAAGGGCGTGTTGTCTTATTTTTCGAAATTTTCGCGCGTTTCTCGATATTTAAAATTAGGTATTATTAGTATAAGGTGCGTACACTTAGTACACATAACATACAGTCATTATCTACACGGAAAAAAAATTTTCCGTAATTTTTTTAAATTTTTAAATTTTTTTAAAGGGCGTGTAGGGCGTGTTGGCTCATTTTTCGAATTTTTCTTATATTTAAAAATAGCAAATGATACTATTAGGTACGTACACTTAGTACACATAACATACAGTCATTAACTACCCGGAAAAAACTTTTTCCGCGATTTTTTTTCTATTTTTAAATTTTTTTAGAGGGCGTGTAGGGCGTGTTGTCTTATTTTTCAAAATTTTCGCTCGTTTTTCAATATTTAAAATTAGGCAATATTAGTATAAGGTACGTACACTTATTACACATAACTTACAATCATTAACTATCCGGAAAAAATATTTTCCGCGATTTTTTTTTATTTTTAAATTTTTTTTGAGGACGTGTAGGGCGTGTTGTCTTATTTTTCAAAATTTTCGCTCGTTTTTTGATATTTAAATATATTTAATATTAGTAAAAGGTACGTACACTTATTACACATAACATAAAGTCATTACCTACCCGAAAAAAAACTTTTTTTTCGATTTTTTTTCGATTTTTAAATTTTGTTTAGAGGGCATGTAGGGCATGTTGGCTTATTTTTCAAACTTTTCGCGCGTTTTTGATATTTAAATCTTGGTAATATTAGTATAAGGTACGTACACTTAGTACACATAACTTACAATCATTAACTATCCGGAAAAAATATTTTCCGCGATTTTTTTTTATTTTTAAATTTTTTTTGAGGACGTGTAGGGCGTGTTGGCTCATTTTTCAAAATTTTCGCGCGTTTTTCAATATTTAAAATTTGGTAATATTAGTATAAGGTACGTACACTTAGTACACATAACTTATAGTCATTATCTATCCGGAAAAATCTTATTCCGCGTTTTTTTTCGATTTTTAAATTTTTTTAGAGGACGTGTAGGGCGTGTTGGCTTATTTTTCAAAATTTTCGCGCGTTTTTCAATATTTAAAAGTAGGCATTATTAGTATAAGGTACGTACACTTAGTACACATAACATAAAGTCATTATCTACCCGGAAAAGAAATTTTCCGCAATTTTTTTAAATTTTTAAATTTTTTTAAAGGGCGTGTAGGGCGTGTTGGCTCATTTGTCGAAATTTTCGTATATTTAAAAATAGCTAATGATAGTATTAGGTATGTACACTTAGTACACATAACATACAGTCAATAACTATCCGGAAATAACTTATTCCGCGTTTTTTTTTTCGATTTTTAAATTTTTTTAGAGGACGTGTAGGGCGTGTTTTCTTATTTTTCGAAATTTTCGTAGATTTAAAAAGAGCTAATAATACTATTAGGTACATACACTTAGTACACATAACATACAGTCATTAACTATCCGAAAAAAACTTATTCCACGTTTTTTTTTTGGATTTTTAAATTTTTTTAGAGGACGTGTAGGGCGTGTTGGCTTATTTTTCAAAATTTTCGCGCGTTTTGGATATTTAAAATTAGGTAATATTAGTATAAGGTACGTACACTTAGTACACATAACATAAAGTCATTAGCTACCCGGAAAAATGTTTTTCTGTGATTTTTTTTCGATTTTTAAATTTTGTTTAGAGGGCGTGTAGGGCGTGTTGGCTTATTTTTCAAACTTTTCGCGCGTTTTTGATATTTAAATCTAGGTAATATAAGTATAATGTACGTACACTTAGTACACATAACTTACAATCATTAACTATCCGGAAAAAAAAATTTCCGCATTTTTTTTTTATTTTTAAATTTTTTTTGAGGGCATGTAGGGCGTGTTGTCTTATTTTTCGAAATTTTCGTATTTTTAAAAAGAGCTAATGATACTATTAGGTACATACACTTATTACACATAACATACAGTCATTAACTATCCGGAACAACATTTTCCGCGATTTTTTTTCGATTTTTAAATTTTTTTTAGAGGGCGTGTAGGGCGTGTTGGCTTATTTTTCAAAATTTTCCCGCGTTTTTCAATATTTAAAATTAGGTAATAATAGTATAAGGTACGTACAGTTAGTAAAAATTAAATAAAGTCATTACCTAACCGGAAAAAAAATTTCCGCAATTTTTTTTCGATTTTTAAATTTTTTTAGATGTCGTGTAGGGCCTGTTGGCTTATTTTTAAAATTTTCGCGCGTTTTTTGATATTTAAATTTAGGTAATAATAGTATAAGGTACGTACACTTAGTACACATAACTTACAGTAATTAACTATTCGGAAAAAAAATGTTCCGCAATTTTTTTAAATTTTTAACATTTTTTTAAAGGGCGTGTAGGGCGTGTTGGCTCATTTTTCGAAATTTTCGTATATTTAAATTTAGGTAATATTAGTATAAGGTACGTACACTTAGTACACATAATATACAGTCATTAACTACCCGGAAAAAACTATTTCCACACTTTTTTTCGATTTCTAAATTTTTTTTAGATGGCGTGTAGGGCCTGTTGGCTTATTTTTCAAAATTTTCGCGCGTTTTTCGATATTTAAAAGTAGGTATTATTGGTATAAGGTACGTACACTTAGTACACATAACTTAGTCATTAACTACCCGGAAAAAAAATTTTCAGCAATTTTTTTAAATTTTTAAATTTTTTTAAAGGGCGTGTAGGGCGTGTTGGCTCATTTGTCAAAATTTTCGTAGATTTAAAAAGAGCTAATGATACTATTAGGTACATACACTTAGTACACATAACATACAGTCATTAACTATCCGGAAAAAAATTTTCCGCGAATTTATTTCGATTTTTAAATTTTTTTAGAGGGCATGTAGGGCGTGTTGTCTTATTTTTCGAAATTTTCGCTCGTTTTTTGATTTTTAAATTTAGGTAATATTAGTATAAGGTACGTACACTTAGTACACATAACATAAAGTCATTAGCTATCCGGAAAAATCTTTTTCTGTGATTTTTTTTCGATTTTTAAATTTTGTTTAGAGGGTGTGTAGGGCGTGTTGGCTTATTTTTCCAACTTTTCGCGCATGTTTTGATATTTAAATCTAGGTAATATTAGTATAAGGTACGTACACTTAGTACACATAACTTACAATCATTAACTATCCGGAAAAAAAATTTTCCGCATTTTTTTTTGATTTTTAAATTTTTTTTGAGGGCATGTAGGGCGTGTTGTCTTATTTTTCGAAATTTTCGTATATTTAAAAAGAGCTAATGATACTATTAGGTACATACACTTATTACACATAACATACAGTCATTATCTATTCGGAAAACAATTTTCCGCGATTTTTTTTCGATTTTTAAATTTTTTTTAGAGGGCGTGTAGGGCGTGTTGGCTTATTTTTCAAAATTTTCCCGCGTTTTTCAATATTTAAAATTAGGTAATAATAGTATAAGGTACGTACAGTTAGTAAAAATTAAATAAAGTCATTACCTAACCGGAAAAAAAATTTCCGCAATTTTTTTTCGATTTTTAAATTTTTTTAGATGTCGTGTAGGGCCTGTTGGCTTATTTTTAAAATTTTCGCGCGTTTTTCGATATTTAAATTTAGGCAATAATAGTATAAGGTACGTACACTTAGTACACATAACTTACAGTAATTAACTATCCGGAAAAAAAATGTTCCGCAATTTTTTTAAATTTTTAACATTTTTTTAAAGGGCGTGTAGAGCGTGTTGGCTCATTTTTCGAAATTTTCGTATATTTAAATTTAGGTAATATTAGTATAAGGTACGTACACTTAGTACACATAATATACAGTCATTAACTACCCGGAAAAAATATTTCCACACTTTTTTTCGATTTTTAAATTTTTTTTATAGGGCGTGTAGGGCGTGTTGGCTTATTTTTCAAAATTTTCCCGCGTTTTTCAATATTTAAAATTAGGTAATAATAGTATAAGGTACGTACAGTTAGTAAAAATTAAATAAAGTCATTACCTAACCGGAAAAAAATTTTCCGCAATTTTTTTTCGATTTTTAAATTATTTTAGAGGGCGTGTAGGGCGTGTTGTCTTATTTTTCAAAATTTTCATATATTGAAAAAGAGCTAATAACACTATTAGGTACATACACTTAGTACACATAACATACAGTTATTAACTATCCGGAAAAAAATTTTCCGCGATTTTTTTTCGATTTTTAATTTTTTTTTAGAGGGCATGTAGGGCGTGTTGGCTTATTTTTCAAAATTTTCGCGCGTTTTTGATATTTAAAATTAGGTAATATTAGTATAAGGTACGTACACTTAGTACACATAACTTACATCATTACCTTGCTGGAAAAAACTTTTTCTGCGATTTTTTTTCGATTTTTAAATTTTTTTAGAGGGCGTGTAGGGCGTGTTGGCTTATTTTTCAAAATTTTCTCGCATTTTGGATATTTAAAATTAGGTAATATTAGTGTAAGGTACGTACACTTAGTACACATAACATAAAGTCATTAGCTACCCGTAAAAATCTTTTTCTGTGATTTTTTTTCGATTTTTAAATTTTGTTTAGAGGGCGTGTAGGGCGTGTTGGCTTATTTTTCAAACTTTTCGCGCGTTTTTGATATTTAAATCTAGGTAATATTAGTATAAGGTACGTACACTTAGTACACATAACATAAAGTCATTAGCTACCCGTAAAAATCTTTTTCTGTGATTTTTTTTCGATTTTTAAATTTTGTTTAGAGGGCGTGTAGGGCGTGTTGGCTTATTTTTCAAACTTTTCGCGCGTTTTTGATATTTAAATCTAGGTAATATTAGTATAAGGTACGTACACTTAGTACACATAACTTACAATTATTAACTATCCGGAAAAAAAATTTTCCGCATTTTTTTTTTATTTTTAAATTTTTTTTGAGGGCATGTAGGGCGTGTTGTCTTATTTTTCGAAATTTTCGTATTTTTAAAAAGAGCTAATCATACTATTAGGTACATAAACTTATTACACATAACATACAGTCATTAACTATCCGGAAAAAAATTTTCCGCGATTTTTTTTCGATTTTTAAATTTTTTTTAGAGGGCGTGTAGGGCGTGTTGGCTTATTTTTCAAAATTTTCGCACGTTTTGGATATTTAAAATTAGGTAATATTAGTATAAGGTACGTACACTTAGTACACATAACTTATAGTCATTAACTATCCGGAAAAAACTTATTCCGCGTTTTTTTTTCGATTTTTAAATTTTTTTAGAGGACGTGTAGGGCGTGTTTTCTTATTTTTCAAAATTTTCCCGCGTTTTTCGATATTTAAAAGTAGGTATTATTGGTATAAGGTACGTACAGTTAGTAAAAGTTAAATAAAGTCATTACCTAACAGGAAAAAAATTTTCCGCAATTTTTTTTCGATTTTTAAATTTTTTTAGATGGCGTGTAGGGCCTGTTGGCTTATTTTTAAAATTTTCGCGCGTTTTTCGATATTTAAATTTAGGTAATAATAGTATAAGGTACGTACACTTAGTACACATAACTTACAGTAATTAACTATCCAGAAAAAAAATGTTCCGCAATTTTTTTAAATTTTTAACATTTCTTTAAAGGGCGTGTAGGTCGTGTTGGCTCATTTTTCGAAATTTTCGAATATTTAAATTTAGGTAATATTAGTATAAGGTACGTACACTTAGTACACATAATATACAGTCATTAACTACCCGGAAAAAACTTTTTCCACACTTTTTTTCGATTTTTAAATTTTTTTTGATGGCGTGTAGGGCCTGTTGGCTTATTTTTCAAAATTTCCGCGCGTTTTTTGATATTTAAAAGTAGGTATTATTGGTATAAGGTACGTACACTTAGTACACATAACTTAGTCATTAACTACCCGGAAAAAAAATTTTCCGCAATTTTTTTAAATTTTTAAATTTTTTTAAAGGGCGTGTAGGGCGTGTTGGCTCATTTGTCAAAATTTTCGTATATTTAAAAATAGCTAATGATACTATTATGTATGTACACTTAGTACACATAACATACAGTCCATAACTATCTGGAAAATAAATTTTCCGCGATTTTTTTTATAATTTTTAAATTTTTTTTAGAGGGCGTGTAGGGCCTGTTGGCTTATTTTTCAAAATTTTTGCGCGTTTTCCAATATTTAAATTTAGGTAATAATAGTATAAGGTACGTACACTTAGTACACATAACTTACAATCATTAACAATCCAGAAAAAATATTTTCCGCGATTTTTTTTTATTTTTAAATTTTTATTGAGGGCATGTAGGGCGTGTTGTCTTATTTTTCAAAATTTTCGTAGATTTAAAAAGAGCTAATGATACTATTAGGTACATACACTTAGTACACATAACATACAGTCATTAACTATCCGGAAAAAAATTTTCCGCGATTTTTTTTCGATTTTAAAATTTTTTTAGAGGGCGTGTAGGGCGTGTTGGCTTATTTTTCAAAATTTTCGCGCGTTTTTCAATATTTAAAATTAGGTAATATTAGTATAAGGTACGTACACTTAGGACACATAACTTATAGTCATTAACTATCCGGAAAAAAAATTTTCCACAATTTTTTTAAATTTTTAAATTTTTTTTAAAGGGCGTGTAGGGTGTGTTGGTTCATTTGTCGAAATTTTCTTATATTTAAAAATAGCAAATGATACTATTAGGAATGTACACTTAGTACACATAACATACAGTCAATAACTATCTGGAAAAAAAATTTTCCGCGATTTTTTTTTCGATTTTTAACATTTTTTTAATGGGCGTGTAGGGCTTGTTGGCTCATTTGTCGAATTTTTCGTATATTTAAAAATAGCTAATGATACTATTAGGTACGTACACTTAGTACACATAACATACACTCATTAACTACCCGGAAAAAACATTTTCCGCGATTGTTTTTCGATTTTTAAATTTTTTTAGAGGGCGTGTAGGGCCTGTTGACTTATTTTTCAAAATTTTCGCGCTTTTTTCGATATTTAAACTTAGGTAATAATAGTATAAGGTACGTACACTTAGTACACATAACATACAGTCATTAACTACCCGGAAAAAACTTTTTCCGCGAATTTTTTTCGATTTTTAAATTTTTTTAGAGGGCATGTAGGGCGTGTTGTCTTATTTTTCGAAATTTTCGCTCGTTTTTTGATTTTTAAATTTAGGTAATATTAGTATAAGGTACGTACACTTAGTACACATAACATAAAGTCATTAGCTACCCGGAAAAATCTTTTTCTGTGATTTTTTTTCGATTTTTAAATTTTGTTTAGAGGGCGTGTAGGGCGTGTTGGCTTATTTTTCAAACTTTTCGCGCGTTTTTGATATTTAAATCTAGGTAATATTAGTATAAGGTACGTACACATAGTACACATAACATAAAGTCATTATCTACCTGGAAAAAATATTTTCCGCGATTTTTTTTTGATCTTTAACATTTTTTTAATGGGCGTGTAGGGCGTGTTGGCTCATTTGTCGAATTTTTCGTATATTTAAAAATAGCTAATGATACTATTAGGTACATACACTTAGTACACATAACATACAGTCAATAACTACCCGGAAAAAACTTTTTCCGCGATTGTTTTTCGATTTTTAAATTTTTTTAGAGGGCATGTAGTGCGTGTTGTCTTATTTTTCGAAATTTTCGCTTGTTTTTTGATTTTTAAATTTAGGTAATATTAGTATAAGGTACGTACACTTAGTACACATAACATAAAGTCATTAGCTACCCGGAAAAATCTTTTTCTGTGATTTTTTTTCGATTTTTAAATTTTGTTTAGAGGGCGTGTAGGGCGTGTTGGATTATTTTTCAAAATTTTCCCGCGTTTTTCAATATTTAAAATTAGGTAATAATAGTATAAGGTATGTACAGTTAGTAAAAATTAAATAAAGTCATTACCTAACCGGAAAAAAAAATTTTCGCAATTTGTTTTCGATTTTTAAATTTTTTTAGATGGCGTGTAGGGCCTGTTGGCTTATTTTTAAAATTTTCGCGCGTTTTTCAATATTTAAATTTAGGTAATAATAGTATAAGGTACGTACACTTAGTACACATAACTTACAGTCATTAACTATCCGGAAAAAATATTTTCCGCGATTTGTTTCGATTTTTAAATTTTTTTTGAGGGCATGTAGGGCGTGTTGTCTTATTTTTCGAAATTTTCGTAGATTTAAAAAGAGCTAATGATACTATTAGGTACATACACTTAGTACACATAACATACAGTCATTAACTATCCGGAAAAAACTTATTCCGCGTTTTTATTTTCGATTTTTAAATTTTTTTAGAGGACGTGTAGGGCGTGTTGGCTTATTTTTCAAAATTTTCGCGCGTTTTTCAATATTTAAAAGTAGGCATTATTAGTATAAGGTACGTACACTTAGTACACATAACATAAAGTCATTATCTACCCGGAAAAAAAATGTTCCGCAATTTTTTTAAATTTTTAAATTTTTTTAAAGGGCGTGTAGGGCGTGTTGGCTCATTTGTCGAAATTTTCGTATATTTAAAAATAGCTAATGATACTATTAGGTATGTACACTTAGTACACATAACATACAGTCAATAACTATCTGGAAAAAAAATTTTCCGCGATTTTTTTTTTATTTTTAAATTTTTTTTAGAGGGCGTGTAGGGCCTGTTGGCTTATTTTTCAAAATTTTCGCGCGTTTTTCGATATTTAAATTTAGGTAATAATAGTATAAGGTACGTAAACTTAGTACACATAACTTACAGTAATTAACTATCCGGAAAAAAAAATTTCCGCAATTGTTTTAAATTTTTAACATTTTTTTAATGGGCGTGTAGGGCGTGTTGGCTCATTTTTAGAATTTTTCGTATATTTAAAAATAGCAAATGATACTATTAGGTACGTACACTTAGTACACATAACATACAATCAATAACTACCTGGAAAAAAACTTTTTCCGCGATTTTTTTTTCGATTTTTAAATTTTTTTAGAGGGCGTGTAGGGCGTGTTGTCTTATTTTTCAAAATTTTCGCTCGTTTTTTGATATTTAAATTTGTTTAATATTAGTATAAGGTACGTACACTTATTACACATAACATAAAGTCATTACCTACCCGAAAAAAAAACTTTTTTTGCGATTTTTTTTCGATTTTTAAATTTTGTTTAGAGGGCGTGTAGGGCATGTTGGCTTATTTTTCCAACTTTTCGCGCGTTTTTAATATTTAAATCTTGGTAATATTAGTATAAGGTACGTACACTTAGTACACATAACTTACAATCATTAACTATCCGGAAAAAATATTTTCCGCGATTTTTTTTTATTTTTAAATTTTTTTTGAGGACGTGTAGGGCGTGTTGGCTTATTTTTCAAAATTTTCGCGCGTTTTGGATATTTAAAATTAGGTAATATTAGTATAAGGTACGTACACTTAGTACACATAACTTATAGTCATTAACTATCCGGAAAAAACTTATTCCGCGTTTTTTTTTCGATTTTTAAATTTTTTTAGAGAACGTGTAGGGCGTGTTGGCTTATTTTTCAAAATTTTCGCGCGTTTTTCGATATTTAAAAGTAGGTATTATTAATATAAGGTACGTACTCTTAGTACACATAACATAAAGTCATTATCTACCCGGAAAAACAATTTTCCGCAATTTTTTTAAATTTTTAAATTTTTTTTTAAAGGGCGTGTAGGGTGTGTTGGTTCATTTGTCGAAATTTTCTTATATTTAAAAATAGCAAATGATACTATTAGGTATGTACACTTAGTACACATAACATACAGTAATTAACTATCCGGAAAAAAAATGTTCCGCAACTTTTTTAAATTTTTAACATTTTTTAATGGGCGTGTAGGGCGTGTTGGCTCATTTGTCGAATTTGTCGTATATTTAAAAATAGCTAATGATACTATTAGGTACGTACACTTAGTACACATAACATAAAGTCATTAACTACCCGGAAAAAACTTTTTCCGCGAATTTATTTCGATTTTTAAATTTTTTTAGAGGGCATGTAGGGCGTGTTGTCTTATTTTTCGAAATTTTCGCTCGTTTTTTAATTTTTAAATTTAGGTAATATTAGTATAAGGTACGTACACTTAGTACACATAACATAAAGTCATTAGCTACCCGGAAAAATCTTTTTCTGTGATTTTTTTTCGATTTTTAAATTTTGTTTAGAGGGCGTGTAGGGCGTGTTGGCTTATTTTTCAAACTTTTCGCGCATTTTTGATATTTAAATCTAGGTAATATTAGTATAAGGTACGTACACTTAGTACACATAACATACAGTCATTAACTACCCGGAAAAAACTTTTTCCGCGAATTTTTTTCGATTTTTAAATTTTTTTAGAGGGCATGTAGGGCGTGTTGTCATATTTTTCGAAATTTTCGCTCGTTTTTTGATTTTTAAATTTAGGTAATATTAGTATAAGGTACGTACACTTAGTACACATAACATAAAGTCATTAGCTACCCGGAAAAATCTTTTTCTGTGATTTTTTTTCGATTTTTAAATTTTTTTTAGAGGGCGTGTAGGGCGTGTTGGCTTATTTTTCAAAATTTTCCCGCGTTTTTCAATATTTAAAAGTAGGTATTATTAGTATAAGGTACGTACTCTTAGTACACATAACATAAAGTCATTATCTACCCGGAAAAAATATTTTCCGCGATTTTTTTTTATTTTTAAATTTTTTTTGAGGACGTGTAGGGTGTGTTGGTTCATTTGTCGAAATTTTCTTATATTTAAAAATAGCAAATGATACTATTAGGAATGTACACTTAGTACACATAACATACAGTCAATAACTATCTGGAAAAAAAATTTTCCGCGATTTTTTTTTCGATTTTTAACATTTTTTTAATGGGCGTGTAGGGCTTGTTGGCTCATTTGTCGAATTTTTCGTATATTTAAAAATAGCTAATGATACTATTAGGTACGTACACTTAGTACACATAACATACACTCATTAACTACCCGGAAAAAACATTTTCCGCGATTGTTTTTCGATTTTTAAATTTTTTTAGAGGGCGTGTAGGGCCTGTTGACTTATTTTTCAAAATTTTCGCGCTTTTTTCGATATTTAAACTTAGGTAATAATAGTATAAGGTACGTACACTTAGTACACATAACATACAGTCATTAACTACCCGGAAAAAACTTTTTCCGCGAATTTTTTTCGATTTTTAAATTTTTTTAGAGGGCATGTAGGGCGTGTTGTCTTATTTTTCGAAATTTTCGCTCGTTTTTTGATTTTTAAATTTAGGTAATATTAGTATAAGGTACGTACACTTAGTACACATAACATAAAGTCATTAGCTACCCGGAAAAATCTTTTTCTGTGATTTTTTTTCGATTTTTAAATTTTGTTTAGAGGGCGTGTAGGGCGTGTTGGCTTATTTTTCAAACTTTTCGCGCGTTTTTGATATTTAAATCTAGGTAATATTAGTATAAGGTACGTACACATAGTACACATAACATAAAGTCATTATCTACCTGGAAAAAATATTTTCCGCGATTTTTTTTTGATCTTTAACATTTTTTTAATGGGCGTGTAGGGCGTGTTGGCTCATTTGTCGAATTTTTCGTATATTTAAAAATAGCTAATGATACTATTAGGTACATACACTTAGTACACATAACATACAGTCAATAACTACCCGGAAAAAACTTTTTCCGCGATTGTTTTTCGATTTTTAAATTTTTTTAGAGGGCATGTAGTGCGTGTTGTCTTATTTTTCGAAATTTTCGCTTGTTTTTTGATTTTTAAATTTAGGTAATATTAGTATAAGGTACGTACACTTAGTACACATAACATAAAGTCATTAGCTACCCGGAAAAATCTTTTTCTGTGATTTTTTTTCGATTTTTAAATTTTGTTTAGAGGGCGTGTAGGGCGTGTTGGATTATTTTTCAAAATTTTCCCGCGTTTTTCAATATTTAAAATTAGGTAATAATAGTATAAGGTATGTACAGTTAGTAAAAATTAAATAAAGTCATTACCTAACCGGAAAAAAAATTTTTCGCAATTTTTTTTCGATTTTTAAATTTTTTTAGATGGCGTGTAGGGCCTGTTGGCTTATTTTTAAAATTTTCGCGCGTTTTTCAATATTTAAATTTAGGTAATAATAGTATAAGGTACGTACACTTAGTACACATAACTTACAGTCATTAACTATCCGGAAAAAATATTTTCCGCGATTTGTTTCGATTTTTAAATTTTTTTTGAGGGCATGTAGGGCGTATTGTCTTATTTTTCGAAATTTTCGTAGATTTAAAAAGAGCTAATGATACTATTAGGTACATACACTTAGTACACATAACATACAGTCATTAACTATCCGGAAAAAACTTATTCCGCGTTTTTATTTTCGATTTTTAAATTTTTTTAGAGGACGTGTAGGGCGTGTTGGCTTATTTTTCAAAATTTTCGCGCGTTTTTCAATATTTAAAAGTAGGCATTATTAGTATAAGGTACGTACACTTAGTACACATAACATAAAGTCATTATCTACCCGGAAAAAAAATGTTCCGCAATTTTTTTAAATTTTTAAATTTTTTTAAAGGGCGTGTAGGGCGTGTTGGCTCATTTGTCGAAATTTTCGTATATTTAAAAATAGCTAATGATACTATTAGGTATGTACACTTAGTACACATAACATACAGTCAATAACTATCTGGAAAAAAAATTTTCCGCGATTTTTTTTTTATTTTTAAATTTTTTTTAGAGGGCGTGTAGGGCCTGTTGGCTTATTTTTCAAAATTTTCGCGCGTTTTTCGATATTTAAATTTAGGTAATAATAGTATAAGGTACGTAAACTTAGTACACATAACTTACAGTAATTAACTATCCGGAAAAAAAAATTTCCGCAATTGTTTTAAATTTTTAACATTTTTTTAATGGGCGTGTAGGGCGTGTTGGCTCATTTTTAGAATTTTTCGTATATTTAAAAATAGCAAATGATACTATTAGGTACGTACACTTAGTACACATAACATACAATCAATAACTACCTGGAAAAAAACTTTTTCCGCGATTTTTTTTCGATTTTTAAATTTTTTTAGAGGGCGTGTAGGGCGTGTTGTCTTATTTTTCAAAATTTTCGCTCGTTTTTTGATATTTAAATTTGTTTAATATTAGTATAAGGTACGTACACTTATTACACATAACATAAAGTCATTACCTACCCGAAAAAAAAACTTTTTTTGCGATTTTTTTTCGATTTTTAAATTTTGTTTAGAGGGCGTGTAGGGCATGTTGGCTTATTTTTCCAACTTTTCGCGCGTTTTTAATATTTAAATCTTGGTAATATTAGTATAAGGTACGTACACTTAGTACACATAACTTACAATCATTAACTATCCGGAAAAAATATTTTCCGCGATTTTTTTTTATTTTTAAATTTTTTTTGAGGACGTGTAGGGCGTGTTGGCTTATTTTTCAAAATTTTCGCGCGTTTTGGATATTTAAAATTAGGTAATATTAGTATAAGGTACGTACACTTAGTACACATAACTTATAGTCATTAACTATCCGGAAAAAACTTATTCCGCGTTTTTTTTTCGATTTTTAAATTTTTTTAGAGAACGTGTAGGGCGTGTTGGCTTATTTTTCAAAATTTTCGCGCGTTTTTCGATATTTAAAAGTAGGTATTATTAATATAAGGTACGTACTCTTAGTACACATAACATAAAGTCATTATCTACCCGGAAAAACAATTTTCCGCAATTTTTTTAAATTTTTAAATTTTTTTTAAAGGGCGTGTAGGGTGTGTTGGTTCATTTGTCGAAATTTTCTTATATTTAAAAATAGCAAATGATACTATTAGGTATGTACACTTAGTACACATAACATACAGTAATTAACTATCCGGAAAAAAAATGTTCCGCAACTTTTTTAAATTTTTAACATTTTTTAATGGGCGTGTAGGGCGTGTTGGCTCATTTGTCGAATTTGTCGTATATTTAAAAATAGCTAATGATACTATTAGGTACGTACACTTAGTACACATAACATAAAGTCATTAACTACCCGGAAAAAACTTTTTCCGCGAATTTATTTCGATTTTTAAATTTTTTTAGAGGGCATGTAGGGCGTGTTGTCTTATTTTTCGAAATTTTCGCTCGTTTTTTAATTTTTAAATTTAGGTAATATTAGTATAAGGTACGTACACTTAGTACACATAACATAAAGTCATTAGCTACCCGGAAAAATCTTTTTCTGTGATTTTTTTTCGATTTTTAAATTTTGTTTAGAGGGCGTGTAGGGCGTGTTGGCTTATTTTTCAAACTTTTCGCGCATTTTTGATATTTAAATCTAGGTAATATTAGTATAAGGTACGTACACTTAGTACACATAACATACAGTCATTAACTACCCGGAAAAAACTTTTTCCGCGAATTTTTTTCGATTTTTAAATTTTTTTAGAGGGCATGTAGGGCGTGTTGTCATATTTTTCGAAATTTTCGCTCGTTTTTTGATTTTTAAATTTAGGTAATATTAGTATAAGGTACGTACACTTAGTACACATAACATAAAGTCATTAGCTACCCGGAAAAATCTTTTTCTGTGATTTTTTTTCGATTTTTAAATTTTTTTTAGAGGGCGTGTAGGGCGTGTTGGCTTATTTTTCAAAATTTTCCCGCGTTTTTCAATATTTAAAAGTAGGTATTATTAGTATAAGGTACGTACTCTTAGTACACATAACATAAAGTCATTATCTACCCGGAAAAAATATTTTCCGCGATTTTTTTTTATTTTTAAATTTTTTTTGAGGACGTGTAGGGTGTGTTGGTTCATTTGTCGAAATTTTCTTATATTTAAAAATAGCAAATGATACTATTAGGTATGTACACTTAGTACACATAACATACAGTCAATAACTATCTGGAAAAAAAATTTTCCGCGATTTTTTTTTTATCTTTAACATTTTTTTAATGGGCGTGTAGGGCGTGTTGGCTCATTTGTCGAATTTTTCGTATATTTAAAAATAGCTAATGATACTATTAGGTACATACACTTAGTACACATAACATACAGTCAATAACTACCCGGAAAAAACTTTTTCCGCGATTGTTTTTCGATTTTTAAATTTTATTAGAGGACGTGTAGGGCCTGTTGGCTTATTTTTCAAAATTTTCGCGCGTTTTTCGATATTTAAATTTAGGTAATAATAGTATAAGGTACGTACACTTAGTACACATAACTTACAGTAATTAACTATCCGGAAAAAAAAATTTCCGCAATTGTCTTAAATTTTTAACATTTTTTTAATGGGCGTGTAGGGCGTGTTGGCTCATTTTTAGAATTTTTCGTATATTTAAAAATAGCAAATGATACTATTAGGTACGTACACTTAGTACACATAACATACAATCATTAACTACACGGAAAAAACTTTTTCCGCGATTTTTTTTAGATTTTTAAATTTTTTTAGAGGGCGTGTAGGGCATGTTGGCTTATTTTTCCAACTTTTCGCGCGTTTTTGATATTTAAATCTTGGTAATATTAGTATAAGGTACGTACACTTAGTACACATAACTTACAATCATTAACTATCCGGAAAAAATATTTTCCGCGATTTTTTTTTATTTTTAAATTTTTTTTGAGGACGTGTAGGGCGTGTTGGCTTAATTTTGAAAATTTTCGCGCGTTTTTCAATATTTAAAATTAGGTAATATTAGTATAAGGTACGTACACTTAGTACACATAACTTACAGTAATTAACTATCCGGAAAAAAAATGTTCCGCAATTTTTTTAAATTTTTAACATTTTTTTAAAGGGCATGTAGGGCGTGTTGGCTCATTTTTCGAAATTTTCGTATATTTAAAAATAGCAAATGATACTATTAAGTATGTACACTTAGTACACATAACATACAGTCAATAACTATCTGGAAAAAAAATTTTCCGCGATTTTTTTTCGATCTTTAACATTTATTTAATGGGCGTGTAGGGCGTGTTGGCTCATTTGTCGAATTTTTCGTATATTTAAAAATAGCTAATGATACTATTAGGTACGTACACTTAGTACACATAACATACAGTCAATAACTACCCGGAAAAAACTTTTTCCGCGATTGTTTTTCGATTTTTAAATTTTTTTAGAGGGCGTGTAGGGCCTGTTGGCTTATTTTTCAAAATTTTCGCGCTTTTTTCGATATTTAAACTTAGGTAATAATAGTATAAGGTACGTACACTTAGTACACATAACTTAGAGTAATTAACTATCCGGAAAAAAAATGTTCCGCAATTTTTTTAAATTTTTAACATTTTTTTAATGGGCGTGTAGGGCGTGTTGGCTCATTTGTCGAATTTTTCGTATATTTAAAAATAGCTAATGATACTATTAGGTACGTACACTTAGTACACATAACATACAGTCATTAACTACCCGGAAAAAACTTTTTCCGCCAATTTATTTCGATTTTTAAATTTTTTTAGAGGGCATGTAATGCGTGTTGTGTTATTTTTCGAAATTTTCGCTCGTTTTTTGATTTTTAAATTTAGGTAATATTAGTATAAGGTACGTACACTTAGTACACATAACATAAAGTCATTAGCTACCCGGAAAAATCTTTTTCTGTGATTTTTTTTCGATTTTTAAATTTTGTTTAGAGGGCGTGTTGGCTTATTTTTCAAACTTTTCGCGCGTTTTTGATATTTAAATCTAGGTAATATTAGTATAAGGTACGTACACTTAGTACACATAACTTACAATCATTAACTATCCGGAAAAAAAATTTTCCGCATTTTTTTTTTATTTTTAAATTTTATTTGAGGGCATGTAGGGCGTGTTGGCTTATTTTTCAAAATTTTCGCGCGTTTTTCAATATTTAAAATTAGGTAATAATAGTATAAAGTACGTACAGTTAGTAAAAATTAAATAAAGTCATTACCTAACCGGAAAAAAAATTTCCGCAATTTTTTTTCGATTTTTAAATTTTTTTAGATGTCGTGTAGGGCCTGTTGGCGTATTTTTAAAATTTTCGCGCGTTTTTCGATATTTAAATTTAGGTAATAATAGTATAAGGTACGTACACTTAGTACACATAAATTACAGTAATTAACTATCCGGAAAAAAAATGTTCCGCAATTTTTTTAAATTTTTAACATTTTTTTAAAGGGCGTGTAGGGCGTGTTGGTTCATTTTTCGAAATTTTCGTATATTTAAATTTAGGTAATATTAGTATAAGGTACGTACACTTAGTACATATAATATACAGTCATTAACTACCCGGAAAAAACTATTTCCACACTTTTTTTCGATTTTTAAATTTTTTTTAGAGGGCGTGTAGGGCGTGTTGGCTTATTTTTCAAACTTTTCGCGCGTTTTTCAATATTTAAAATTAGGTAATAATAGTATAAGGTACGTACAGTTAGTAAAAATTAAATAAAGTCATTACCTAACCGGAAAAAAAATTTTCCGCATTTTTTTTTTGATTTTTAAATTTTTTTTGAGGGCATGTAGTGCGTGTTGTTTTATTTTTCGAAATTTTCTTATATTTAAAAAGAGCTAATGATACTATTAGGTACATACACTTATTACACATAACATACAGTCATTAACTATCCGGAAAAAAATTTTCCGCGATTTTTTTTCGATTTTTAAAATTTTTTTTGAGGGCGTGTAGGGCGTGTTGGCTTATTTTTCAAAATTTTCCCGCGTTTTTCGATATTTAAAAGTAGGTATTATTGGTATAAGGTACGTACAGTTAGTACACATAACTTACAGTCTTTACCTTGCTGGAAAAAACTTTTTCTGCGATTTTTTTTCGATTTTTAAATTTTTTTTAGAGGGCGTGTAGACCGTGTTGGATTGTTTTTCAAAATTTTCGCGCGTTTTTCAATATTTAAAATTAGGTAATATTAGTATGAGGTACGTACACTTAGTACACATAACATACAGTCATTAACTACCCGGAAAAAATTTTTTCCGCGATTTTTTTTCGATTTTTAAATTATTTTAGAGGGCGTGTAGGGCGTGTTGTCTTATTTTTCAAAATTTTCGTATATTGAAAAAGAGCTAATAACACTATTAGTTACATACACTTAGTACACATAACATACAGTTATTAACTATCCGGAAAAAAATTTTCCGCGATTTTTTTTCGATTTTTAAATTTTTTTTAGAGGGCGTGTAGGGCGTGTTGGCTCATTTTTCGAAATTTTCGTATATTTAAAATTAGGTAATATTAGTATAAGGTACGTACACTTAATACACATAACATACAGTCATTAACTACATGGAAAAAACTTTTTCCGCGATTTTTTTTCGATTTTTAAATTTTTTTAGAGGGCGTGTAGGGTGTGTTGGCTTATTTTTCAAAATTTTCGCGCATTTTTTGATATTTAAAAATAGGTAATAATAGTATAAGGTACGTACAGTTAGTAAAAATTAAATAAAGTCATTACCTAACCGAAAAAAATTTTCTACAATTTTTTTAAATTTTTAAATTTTTTTTAAAGGGCGTGTAGGGCGTGTTGTCTTATTTTTCAAAATTTTCGCGCGTTTTTCAATATTTAAAATTTGGTAATATTAGTATAAGGTACGTACACTTAGTACACATAACTTATAGTCATTATCTATCCGGAAAAATCTTTTTCCGCGATTTTTCTTCGATTTTTAAATTTTTTAGAGGCTATGTAGGGCATGTTGGCTTATTTTTCAAAGTTTTCGCGCGTTTTTCGATATTTAAATTTAAGAAATGTTACTATAAGGTACGTACACTTAGTACACATAAGTTACTGTCATTACCTTGCCGGAAAAAAAATTGTCTGCGATTTTATTTTGATTTTTAAATTTTTTTTAGTGGGCGTGTAGGGCTTGTTGTCTTATTCTTCGAAAATTTCGCGCGTTTTTTGATATTTAAAATTAGGTATTATTAGTATAAGGTACGTACACTTAGTACACATAACATACAGTCATTAATTACCCGGAAAAAACTTTTTCCGCGATTTTTTTAAATTTTTAACGTTTTTTTAAAGGGCGTGTAGGGCGTGTTGGCTCATTTGTCGAAATTTTCGTATAATTAAAACTAGCTAATAATACTATTAGGTACATACACTTAGTACACATAACATACAGTCATTATCTACCCGGAAAAAAATTTTTCCGCATTTTGTTTAAATTTTTAAAAATTTTTTAAAGGGCGTGTTGTCTTATTATTCGAAATTTTCGCGCGTTTCTCGATATTTAAAATTAGGTATTATTAGTATAAGGTGCGTACACTTAGTACACATAACATACAGTCATTAACTACCCGGAAAAAACTTTTTCCGCGATTTTTTTTCTATTTTTAAATTTTTTTAGAGGGCGTGTAGGGCATGTTGTCTTATTTTTCAAAATTTTCGCTCGTTTTTTGAGTTTTAAATTTATTTAATATTAGTATAAGGTACGTACACTTATTACACATAACTTACAATCATTAACTATCCGGAAAAAATATTTTCCGCGATTTTTTTTTATTTTTAAATTTTTTTTGAGGACGTGTAGGGCGTGTTGGCTTATTTTTCAAAATTTTCGCGCGTTTTTCAATATTTAAAATTAGGCAATATTAGTATAAGGTACGTACACTTAGTACACATAACTTATAGTCATTATCTATCCGGAAAAAACTTATTCCGCGTTTTTTTTTTCGATTTTTAAATTTTTTTAGAGGACGTGTAGGGCGTGTTGTCTTATTTTTCGAAATTTTCGTATATTTAAAAAGAGCTAATAATACTATTAGGTACATACACTTAGTACACATAACATACAGTCATTAACTATCCGGAAAAAACTTATTCCGCGTTTTTTTTTTCGATTTTTAAATTTTTTTAGAAGACGTGTAGGGCGTGTTGTCTTATTTTTCAAAATTTTCGCTCGTTTTTTGATATTTAAATATATTTAATATTAGTAAAAGGTACGTACACTTATTACACATAACATAAAGTCATTACCTACCCGAAAAAAAACTTTTTTTTCGATTTTTTTTCGATTTTTAAATTTTGTTTAGAGGGCATGTAGGGCGTGTTGGCTTATTTTTAAAATTTTCGCGCGTTTTTTGATATTTAAATTTAGGTAATAATAGTATAAGGTACGTACACTTAGTACACATAACTTACAGTAAGTAACTATTCGGAAAAAAAATGTTCCGCAATTTTTTTAAATTTTTAACATTTTTTTAAAGGGCGTGTAGGGCGTGTTGGCTCATTTTTCGAAATTTTCGTATATTTAAATTTAGGTAATATTAGTATAAGGTACGTACACTTAGTACACATAACTTACAATTATTAACTATCCGGAAAAAAAATTTTCCGCATTTTTTTTTTATTTTTAAATTTTTTTTGAGGGCATGTAGGGCGTGTTGTCTTATTTTTCGAAATTTTCGTATTTTTAAAAAGAGCTAATCATACTATTAGGTACATAAACTTATTACACATAACATACAGTCATTAGCTACCCGGAAAAATCTTTTTCTGTGATTTTTTTTCGATTTTTAAATTTTGTTTAGAGGGCGTGTAGGGCGTGTTGGCTTATTTTTCAAACTTTTCGCGCGTTTTTGATATTTAAATCTAGGTAATATTAGTATAAGGTACGTACACTTAGTACACATAACTTACAATTATTAACTATCCGGAAAAAAAATTTTCCGCATTTTTTTTTTATTTTTAAATTTTTTTTGAGGGCATGTAGGGCGTGTTGTCTTATTTTTCGAAATTTTCGTATTTTTAAAAAGAGCTAATCATACTATTAGGTACATAAACTTATTACACATAACATACAGTCATTAACTATCCGGAAAAAAATTTTCCGCGATTTTTTTTCGATTTTTAAATTTTTTTTAGAGGGCGTGTAGGGCGTGTTGGCTTATTTTTCAAAATTTTCGCACGTTTTGGATATTTAAAATTAGGTAATATTAGTATAAGGTACGTACACTTAGTACACATAACTTATAGTCATTAACTATCCGGAAAAAACTTATTCCGCGTTTTTTTTTCGATTTTTAAATTTTTTTAGAGGACGTGTAGGGCGTGTTTTCTTATTTTTCAAAATTTTCCCGCGTTTTTCGATATTTAAAAGTAGGTATTATTGGTATAAGGTACGTACAGTTAGTAAAAGTTAAATAAAGTCATTACCTAACAGGAAAAAAATTTTCCGCAATTTTTTTTCGATTTTTAAATTTTTTTAGATGGCGTATAGGGCCTGTTGGCTTATTTTTAAAATTTTCGCGCGTTTTTCGATATTTAAATTTAGGTAATAATAGTATAAGGTACGTACACTTAGTACACATAACTTACAGTAATTAACTATCCAGAAAAAAAATGTTCCGCAATTTTTTTAAATTTTTAACATTTCTTTAAAGGGCGTGTAGGTCGTGTTGGCTCATTTTTCGAAATTTTCGAATATTTAAATTTAGGTAATATTAGTATAAGGTACGTACACTTAGTACACATAATATACAGTCATTAACTACCCGGAAAAAACTTTTTCCACACTTTTTTTCGATTTTTAAATTTTTTTTGATGGCGTGTAGGGCCTGTTGGCTTATTTTTCAAAATTTTCGCGCGTTTTTTGATATTTAAAAGTAGGTATTATTGGTATAAGGTACGTACACTTAGTACACATAACTTAGTCATTAACTACCCGGAAAAAAAATTTTCCGCAATTTTTTTAAATTTTTAAATTTTTTTAAAGGGCGTGTAGGGCGTGTTGGCTCATTTGTCAAAATTTTCGTATATTTAAAAATAGCTAATGATACTATTAGGTATGTACACTTAGTACACATAACATACAGTCCATAACTATCTGGAAAATAAATTTTCCGCGATTTTTTTTATAATTTTTAAATTTTTTTTAGAGGGCGTGTAGGGCCTGTTGGCTTATTTTTCAAAATTTTTGCGCGTTTTCCAATATTTAAATTTAGGTAATAATAGTATAAGGTACGTACACTTAGTACACATAACTTACAATCATTAACAATCCAGAAAAAATATTTTCCGCGATTTTTTTTTATTTTTAAATTTTTATTGAGGGCATGTAGGGCGTGTTGTCTTATTTTTCAAAATTTTCGTAGATTTAAAAAGAGCTAATGATACTATTAGGTACATACACTTAGTACACATAACATACAGTCATTAACTATCCGGAAAAAAATTTTCCGCGATTTTTTTTCGATTTTAAAATTTTTTTAGAGGGCGTGTAGGGCGTGTTGGCTTATTTTTCAAAATTTTCGCGCGTTTTTCAATATTTAAAATTAGGTAATATTAGTATAAGGTACGTACACTTAGTACACATAACTTATAGTCATTAACTATCCGAAAAAAAAATTTTCCACAATTTTTTTAAATTTTTAAATTTTTTTTTAAAGGACGTGTAGGGTGTGTTGGTTCATTTGTCGAAATTTTCTTATATTTAAAAATAGCAAATGATACTATTAGGTATGTACACTTAGTACACATAACATACAGTCAATAACTATCTGGAAAAAAAATTTTCCGCGATTTTTTTTTCGATTTTTAACATTTTTTTAATGGGCGTGTAGGGCTTGTTGGCTCATTTGTCGAATTTTTCGTATATTTAAAAATAGCTAATGATACTATTAGGTACGTACACTTAGTACACATAACATACACTCATTAACTACCCGGAAAAAACATTTTCCGCGATTGTTTTTCGATTTTTAAATTTTTTTAGAGGGCGTGTAGGGCCTGTTGACTTATTTTTCAAAATTTTCGCGCTTTTTTCGATATTTAAACTTAGGTAATAATAGTATAAGGTACGTACACTTAGTACACATAACATACAGTCATTAACTACCCGGAAAAAACTTTTTCCGCGAATTTTTTTTGATTTTTAAATTTTTTTAGAGGGCATGTAGGGCGTGTTGTCTTATTTTTCGAAATTTTCGCTCGTTTTTTGATTTTTAAATTTAGGTAATATTAGTATAAGGTACGTACACTTAGTACACATAACATAAAGTCATTAGCTACCCGGATAAATCTTTTTCTGTGATTTTTTTTCGATTTTTAAATTTTGTTTAGAGGGCGTGTAGGGCGTGTTGGCTTATTTTTCAAACTTTTCGCGCGTTTTTGATATTTAAATCTAGGTAATATAAGTATAAGGTACGTACACATAGTACACATAACATAAAGTCATTATCTACCTGGAAAAAATATTTTCCGCGATTTTTTTTTGATCTTTAACATTTTTTTAATGGGCGTGTAGGGCGTGTTGGCTCATTTGTCGAATTTTTCGTATATTTAAAAATAGCTAATGATACTATTAGGTACATACACTTAGTACACATAACATACAGTCAATAACTACCCGGAAAAAACTTTTTCCGCGATTTTTTTTTATTTTTAAATTTTTATTGAGGGCATGTAGGGCGTGTTGTCTTATTTTTCAAAATTTTCGTAGATTTAAAAAGAGCTAATGATACTATTAGGTACATACACTTAGTACACATAACATACAGTCATTAACTATCCGGAAAAAAATTTTCCGCGATTTTTTTTCGATTTTAAAATTTTTTTAGAGTGCGTGTAGGGCGTGTTGGATTATTTTTCAAAATTTTCCCGCGTTTTTCAATATTTAAATTTAGGTAATAATAGTATAAGGTACGTACACTTAGTACACATAACTTACAGTCATTAACTATCCGGAAAAAATATTTTCCGCGATTTGTTTCGATTTTTAAATTTTTTTTGAGGGCATGTAGGGCGTGTTGTCTTATTTTTCGAAATTTTCGTAGATTTAAAAAGAGCTAATGATACTATTAGGTACATACACTTAGTACACATAACATACAGTCATTAACTATCCGGAAAAAACTTATTCCGCGTTTTTATTTTCGATTTTTAAATTTTTTTAGAGGACGTGTAGGGCGTGTTGGCTTATTTTTCAAACTTTTCGCGCGTTTTTCAATATTTAAAATTAGGTAATAATAGTATAAGGTACGTACAGTTAGTAAAAATTAAATAAAGTCATTACCTAACCGGAAAAAAAATTTTCCGCATTTTTTTTTGATTTTTAAATTTTTTTTGAGGGCGTGTAGGGCGTGTTGGCTTATTTTTCAAAATTTTCCCGCGTTTTTCGATATTTAAAAGTAGGTATTATTGGTATAAGGTACGTACAGTTAGTACACATAACTTACAGTCATTACCTTGCTGGAAAAAACTTTTTCTGCGATTTTTTTTCGATTTTTAAATTTTTTTTAGAGGGCGTGTAGACCGTGTTGGATTGTTTTTCAAAATTTTCGCGCGTTTTTCAATATTTAAAATTAGGTAATATTAGTATGAGGTACGTACACTTAGTACACATAACATACAGTCATTAACTACCCGGAAAAAATTTTTTCCGCGATTTTTTTTCGATTTTTAAATTATTTTAGAGGGCGTGTAGGGCGTGTTGTCTTATTTTTCAAAATTTTCGTATATTGAAAAAGAGCTAATAACACTATTAGTTACATACACTTAGTACACATAACATACAGTTATTAACTATCCGGAAAAAAATTTTCCGCGATTTTTTTTCGATTTTTAAATTTTTTTTAGAGGGCGTGTAGGGCGTGTTGGCTTATTTTTCAAACTTTTCGCGCGTTTTTGATATTTAAATCTTGGTAATATTAGTATAAGGTACGTACACTTAGTACACATAACTTACAATCATTAACTATCCGGAAAAAATATTTTCCGCGATTTTTCTTTATTTTTAAATTTTTTTTGAGGACGTGTAGGGCGTGTTTCCTCATTTTTCAAAATTTTCGCGCGTTTTTCAATATTTAAAATTTGGTAATATTAGTATAAGGTACGTACACTTAGTACACATAACTTATAGTCATTATCTATCCGGAAAAATCTTATTCCGCGTTTTTTTTCGATTTTTAAATTTTTTTAGAGGACGTGTAGGGCGTGTTGGCTTATTTTTCAAAATTTTCGCGCGTTTTTCAATATTTAAAAGTAGGCATTATTAGTATAAGGTACGTACACTTAGTACACATAACATAAAGTCATTATCTACCCGGAAAAGAAATTTTCCGCAATTTTTTTAAATTTTTAAATTTTTTTAAAGGGCGTGTAGGGCGTGTTGGCTCATTTGTCGAAATTTTCGTATATTTAAAAATAGCTAATGATACTATTAGGTATGTACACTTAGTACACATAACATACAGTCAATAACTATCCGGAAATAACTTATTCCGCGTTTTTTTTTTTCGATTTTTAAATTTTTTTAGAGGACGTGTAGGGCGTGTTTTCTTATTTTTCAAAATTTTCGTATATTGAAAAAGAGCTAATAACACTATTAGTTACATACACTTAGTACACATAACATACAGTTATTAACTATCCGGAAAAAAATTTTCCGCGATTTTTTTTCGATTTTTAAATTTTTTTTAGAGGGCATGTAGGGCGTGTTGTCTTATTTTTCGAAATTTTCGTATATTTAAAATTAGGTAATATTAGTATAAGGTACGTACACTTAATACACATAACATACAGTCATTAACTACATGGAAAAAACTTTTTCCGCGATTTTTTTTCGATTTTTAAATTTTTTTAGAGGGCGTGTAGGGTGTGTTGGCTTATTTTTCAAAATTTTCGCGCATTTTTTGATATTTAAAAATAGGTAATAATAGTATAAGGTACGTACAGTTAGTAAAAATTAAATAAAGTCATTACCTAACCGAAAAAAATTTTCTACAATTTTTTTAAATTTTTAAATTTTTTTTAAAGGGCGTGTAGGGCGTGTTGTCTTATTTTTCAAAATTTTCGCGCGTTTTTCAATATTTAAAATTTGGTAATATTAGTATAAGGTACGTACACTTAGTACACATAACTTATAGTCATTATCTATCCGGAAAAATCTTTTTCCGCGATTTTTCTTCGATTTTTAAATTTTTTAGAGGCTATGTAGGGCATGTTGGCTTATTTTTCAAAGTTTTCGCGCGTTTTTCGATATTTAAATTTAAGAAATGTTACTATAAGGTACGTACACTTAGTACACATAAGGTACTGTCATTACCTTGCCGGAAAAAAAATTGTCCGCGATTTTATTTTGATTTTTAAATTTTTTTTAGTGGGCGTGTAGGGCTTGTTGTCTTATTCTTCGAAAATTTCGCGCGTTTTTTGATATTTAAAATTAGGTATTATTAGTATAAGGTACGTACACTTAGTACACATAACATACAGTCATTAATTACCCGGAAAAAACTTTTTCCGCAATTTTTTTAAATTTTTAACGTTTTTTTAAAGGGCGTGTTGGGCGTGTTGGCTCATTTGTCGAAATTTTCGTATAATTAAAACTAGCTAATAATACTATTAGGTACATACACTTAGTACACATAACATACAGTCATTATCTACCCGGAAAAAAAATTTTCCGCATTTTGTTTAAATTTTTAAAATTTTTTTAAAGGGCGTGTAGGGCGTGTTGTCTTATTTTTCGAAATTTTCGCGCGTTTTTCGATATTTAAAATTAGGTATTATTAGTATAAGGTGCGTACACTTAGTACACATAACATACAGTCATTATCTACACGGAAAAAAAATTTTCCGCAATTTTTTTAAATTTTTAAATTTTTTTAAAGGGCGTGTAGGGCGTGTTGGCTCATTTGTCAAACTTTTTGTATATTTAAATATAGCTAATGATACTATTAGGTACATGCACTTAGTACACATATCATACAGTCATTAACTATCTGGAAAAAAAAATTTCCGCAATTTGTTTTCTATTTTTAAATTTTTTTTTGAGGGCGTGAAGGGTGTGTTCGCTTATTTTTCAAAATTTTCGTGCGTTTTTTGATATTTAAAAGTAGGTATTATTGGTATAAGGTACGTACACTTAGTGCACATAACTTAGTCATTAACTACCTGGAAAAAAAATTTTCCGCAATTTTTTTAAATTTTTAAATTTTTTTAAAGGGCGTGTAGGGCGTGTTGGCTCATTTGTCAAAATTTTCGTATATTTAAAAATAGCTAATGATACTATTAGGTGTGTACACTTACTACACATAACATACAGTCAATAACTATCTGGAAAAAAAATTTTCCGCGATTTTTTTTATAATTTTTAAATTTTTTTTAGAGGGCGTGTAGGGCCTGTTGGCTTATTTTTCAAAATTTTCGCGCGTTTTTCAATATTTAAATTTAGGTAATAATAGTATAAGGTACGTACACTTAGTACACATAACTTACAGTCATTACCTTGCCGGAAAAAAAAATATTACGCGATTTTATTTCGATTTTTTAAATTTTTTTAGAGGGCGTGTAGGGCGTGTTGGCTTATTTTTCAAACTTTTCGCGCGTTTTTCGATATTTAAAATTAGCTAATATTAGTATAAGGTACGTACACTTAGTACACATAACATAAAGTCATTACCTACCCGGAAAATACTTTTTCCGCGATTTTTTTTTCGATTTTTAAATTTTTTTAGAGGACGTGCAGGGCGTGTTGGCTTATTTTTCAAAATTTTTGCGCGTTTTTTGATATTTAAATTTAAGAAATGTTACTATAAGGTATGTACACTTAGTACACATAACATACAACCATTAAATTGCCGGAAAAAAAATTTTCCGCGATTTTATTTCGATTTTTAAATTTTTTTTAGATGGCGTGTAGGGCGTGTTGTCTAATTTTTAGATATTTTCGCGCGTTTTTCGATACTTAAAATTAGGTATTATTAGTATAAGGTACGTACACTTAGTACACATAATATGCAGTCAATAACTATCTGGAAAAAAAATTTTCCGCGATTTTTTTTCGATTTTAAAATTTTTTAGAGGGCGTGTAGGGCGTGTTGGCTTATTTTTGAAAATTTTCGCGTGTTTTTCGATATTTAAAAATAGGTAATAATAGTATAAGGTACGTACACTTAGTACACATAACATACAGTCATTAACTACATGGAAAAAACTTTTTCCGCGATTTTTTTTCGATTTTTAAATTTTTTTAGAGGGCGTGTAGGGTGTGTTGGCTTATTTTTCAAAATTTTCGCGCATTTTTTGATATTTAAAAAATAGGTAATAATAGTATAAGGTACGTACAGTTAGTAAAAATTAAATAAAGTCATTACCTAACCGAAAAAAATTTTCTACAATTTTTTTAAATTTTTAAATTTTTTTTAAAGGGCGTGTAGGGCGTGTTGTCTTATTTTTCGAAATTTTCGCGCGTTTTTCATTATTTAAAATTAGGTATTATTAGTATAAGGTATGTACACTTAGTACACATAACTTACAGTCATTAACTATCCTGAAAAAACTTTTTCCGCGATTTTTCTTCGATTTTTAAATTTTTTAGAGGCTATGTAGGGCATGTTGGCTTATTTTTCAAAGTTTTCGCGCATTTTTCGATATTTAAATTTAAGAAATGTTACTATAAGGTACGTACACTTAGTATACATAAGTTACTGTCATTACCTTGCCGGAAAAAAAATTGTCCGCGATTTTATTTTGATTTTTAAATTTTTTTTAGCGGGCGTGTAGGGCTTGTTGTCTTATTCTTCGAAAATTTCGCGCGTTTTTTGATATTTAAAATTAGGTATTATTAGTATAAGGTACGTACACTTAGTACACATAACATACAGTCATTAATTACCCGGAAAAAAACTTTTTCCGCGATTTTTTTAAATTTTTAACGTTTTTTTAAAGGGCGTGTAGGGCGTGTTGGCTCATTTGTCGAAATTTTCGTATAATTAAAACTATCTAATAATACTATTAGGTACATACACTTAGTACACATAACATACAGTCATTATCTACCCGGAAAAAAATTTTTCCGCATTTTGTTTAAATTTTTAAATTTTTTTTAAAGGGCGTGTTGTCTTATTTTTCGAAATTTTCGCGCGTTTCTCGATATTTAAAATTAGGTATTATTAGTATAAGGTGCGTACACTTAGTACACATAACATACAGTCATTATCTACACGGAAAAAAAATTTTCCGTAATTTTTTTAAATTTTTAAATTTTTTTAAAGGGCGTGTAGGGCGTGTTGGCTCATTTTTCGAATTTTTCTTATATTTAAAAATAGCAAATGATACTATTAGGTACGTACACTTAGTACACATAACATACAGTCATTAACTACCCGGAAAAAACTTTTTCCGCGATTTTTTTTCTATTTTTAAATTTTTTTAGAGGGCGTGTAGGGCGTGTTGTCTTATTTTTCAAAATTTTCTCTCGTTTTTCAATATTTAAAATTAGGCAATATTAGTATAAGGTACGTACACTTAGTACACATAACTTATAGTCATTATCTATTCGGAAAAAACTTATTCCGCGTTTTTTTTTTCGATTTTTAAATTTTTTTAGAGGACGTGTAGGGCGTGTTGTCTTATTTTTCGAAATTTTCGTATATTTAAAAAGAGCTAATAATACTATTAGGTACATACACTTAGTACACATAACATACAGTCATTAACTATCCGGAAAAAACTTATTCCGCGTTTTTTTTTTCGATTTTTAAATTTGTTTAGAGGACGTGTAGGGCGTGTTGTCTTATTTTTCAAAATTTTCGCTCGTTTTTTGATATTTAAATATATTTAATATTAGTAAAAGGTACGTACACTTATTACACATAAAATAAAGTCATTACCTACCCGAAAAAAAACTTTTTTTTCGATTTTTTTTCGATTTTTAAATTTTGTTTAGAGGGCATGTAGGGCATGTTGGCTTATTTTTCAAACTTTTCGCGCGTTTTTGATATTTAAATCTTGGTAATATTAGTATAAGGTACGTACACTTAGTACACATAACTTACAATCATTAACTATCCGGAAAAAATATTTTCCGCGATTTTTTTTTATTTTTAAATTTTTTTTGAGGACGTGTAGGGCGTGTTGGCTCATTTTTCAAAATTTTCGCGCGTTTTTCAATATTTAAAATTTGGTAATATTAGTATAAGGTACGTACACTTAGTACACATAACTTATAGTCATTATCTATCCGGAAAAATCTTATTCCGCGTTTTTTTTCGATTTTTAAATTTTTTTAGAGGACGTGTAGGGCGTGTTGGCTTATTTTTCAAAATTTTCGCGCGTTTTTCAATATTTAAAAGTAGGCATTATTAGTATAAGGTACGTACACTTAGTACACATAACATAAAGTCATTATCTACCCGGAAAAGAAATTTTCCGCAATTTTTTTAAATTTTTAAATTTTTTTAAAGGGCGTGTAGGGCGTGTTGGCTCATTTGTCGAAATTTTCGTATATTTAAAAATAGCTAATGATACTATTAGGTATGTACACTTAGTACACATAACATACAGTCAATAACTATCCGGAAATAACTTATTCCGCGTTTTTTTTTTCGATTTTTAAATTTTTTTAGAGGACGTGTAGGGCGTGTTTTCTTATTTTTCGAAATTTTCGTAGATTTAAAAAGAGCTAATAATACTATTAGGTACATACACTTAGTACACATAACATACAGTCATTAACTATCCGAAAAAAACTTATTCCACGTTTTTTTTTTGGATTTTTAAATTTTTTTAGAGGACGTGTAGGGCGTGTTGGCTTATTTTTCAAAATTTTCGCGCGTTTTGGATATTTAAAATTAGGTAATATTAGTATAAGGTACGTACACTTAGTACACATAACATAAAGTCATTAGCTACCCGGAAAAATGTTTTTCTGTGATTTTTTTTCGATTTTTAAATTTTGTTTAGAGGGCGTGTAGGGCGTGTTGGCTTATTTTTCAAACTTTTCGCGCGTTTTTGATATTTAAATCTAGGTAATATAAGTATAATGTACGTACACTTAGTACACATAACTTACAATCATTAACTATCCGGAAAAAAAAATTTCCGCATTTTTTTTTGATTTTTAAATTTTTTTTGAGGGCATGTAGGGCGTGTTGTCTTATTTTTCGAAATTTTCGTATTTTTAAAAAGAGCTAATGATACTATTAGGTACATACACTTATTACACATAACATACAGTCATTAACTATCCGGAACAACATTTTCCGCGATTTTTTTTCGATTTTTAAATTTTTTTTAGAGGGCGTGTAGGGCGTGTTGGCTTATTTTTCAAAATTTTCCCGCGTTTTTCAATATTTAAAATTAGGTAATAATAGTATAAGGTACGTACAGTTAGTAAAAATTAAATAAAGTCATTACCTAACCGGAAAAAAAATTTCCGCAATTTTTTTTCGATTTTTAAATTTTTTTAGATGTCGTGTAGGGCCTGTTGGCTTATTTTTAAAATTTTCGCGCATTTTTTGATATTTAAATTTAGGTAATAATAGTATAAGGTACGTACACTTAGTACACATAACTTACAGTAATTAACTATTCGGAAAAAAAATGTTCCGCAATTTTTTTAAATTTTTAACATTTTTTTAAAGGGCGTGTAGGGCGTGTTGGCTCATTTTTCGAAATTTTCGTATATTTAAATTTAGGTAATATTAGTATAAGGTACGTACACTTAGTACACATAATATACAGTCATTAACTACCCGGAAAAAACTATTTCCACACTTTTTTTCGATTTTTAAATTTTTTTTAGATGGCGTGTAGGGCCTGTTGGCTTATTTTTCAAAATTTTCGCGCGTTTTTCGATATTTAAAAGTAGGTATTATTGGTATAAGGTACGTACACTTAGTACACATAACTTAGTCATTAACTACCCGGAAAAAAAATTTTCAGCAATTTTTTTAAATTTTTAAATTTTTTTAAAGGGCGTGTAGGGCGTGTTGGCTCATTTGTCAAAATTTTCGTAGATTTAAAAAGAGCTAATGATACTATTAGGTACATACACTTAGTACACATAACATACAGTCATTAACTATCCGGAAAAAAATTTTCCGCGATTTTTTTTCGATTTTAAAATTTTTTTAGAGGGCGTGTAGGGCGTGTTGGCTTATTTTTCAAAATTTTCGCGCGTTTTTCGATATTTAAAAGTAGGTATTATTAGTATAAGGTACGTACTCTTAGTACACATAACATAAAATCATTATCAACCCGGAAAAAAAATTTTCCACAATTATTTTAAATTTTTAAATTTTTTTTTAAAGGGCGTGTAGGGTGTGTTGGTTCATTTGTCAAAATTTTCTTATATTTAAAAATAGCAAATGATACTATTAGGTATGTACACTTAGTACACATAACATACAGTCAATAACTATCTGGAAAAAAAATTTTCCGCGATTTTTTTTCGATTTTTTAACATTTTTTTAATGGGCGTGTAGGGCTTGTTGGCTCATTTGTCGAATTTTTCGTATATTTAAAAATAGCTAATGATACTATTAGGTACGTACACTTAGTACACATAACATACAGTCATTAACTACCCGGAAAAAACTTTTTCCGCGATTGTTTTTCGATTTTTAAATTTTTTTAGAGGGCGTGTAGGGCCTGTTGGCTTATTTTTCAAAATTTTCGCGCTTTTTTCGATATTTAAACTTAGGTAATAATAGTATAAGGTACGTACACTTAGTACACATAACATACAGTCATTAACTACCCGGAAAAAACTTTTTCTGCGAATTTTTTTCGATTTTTAAAATTTTTTAGAGGGCATGTAGGGCGTGTTGTCTTATTTTTCGAAATTTTCGCTCGTTTTTTTTTTTAAATTTAGGTAATGTTAGTATAAGGTACGTACACTTAGTACACATAACATAAAGTCATTAGCTACCCGGAAAAATCTTTTTCTGTGATTTTTTTTCGATTTTTAAATTTTGTTTAGAGGGCGTGTAGGGCGTGTTGGCTTATTTTTCAAACTTTTCGCGCGTTTTTGATATTTAAATCTAGGTAATATTAGTATAAGGTACGTACACTTAGTACACATAACTTACAATCATTAACTATCCGGAAAAAAAATTTTCCGCAATTTTTTTTGATTTTTAAATTTTTTTTGAGGGCATGTAGGGCGTGTTGTCTTATTTTTCGAAATTTTTGTATATTTAAAAAGAGCTAATGATACTATTAGGTACATACACTTAGTACACATAACATAGTCATTAACTATCCGGAAAAAAATTTTCCGCGATTTTTTTTCGATTTTTAAATTTTTTTAGAGGGCGTGTAGGGCGTGTTGGCTTATTTTTCAAAATTTTCCCGCGTTTTTCAATATTTAAAAGTAGGTATTATTAGTATAAGGTACGTACTCTTAGTACACATAACATAAAGTCATTATCTACCCGGAAAAAATATTTTCCGCGATTTTTTTTTATTTTTAAATGTTTTTTGAGGACGTGTAGGGTGTGTTGGTTCATTTGTCGAAATTTTCTTATATTTAAAAATAGCAAATGATACTATTAGGTATGTACACTTAGTACACATAACATACAGTCAATAACTATCTGGAAAAAAAATTTTCCGCGATTTTTTTTTATCTTTAACATTTTTTTAATAGGCGTGTAGGGCGTGTTGGCTCATTTGTCGAATTTTTCGTATATTTAAAAATAGCTAATGATACTATTAGGTACATACACTTAGTACACATAACATACAGTCAATAACTACCCGGAAAAACTTTTTCCGCGATTGTTTTTCGATTTTTAAATTTTTTTAGAGGGCGTGTAGGGCCTGTTGGCTTATTTTTCAAAATGTTCGCGCTTTTTTCGATATTTAAACTTAGGTAATAATAGTATAAGGTACGTACACTTAGTACACATAACTTACAGTAATTAACTATCCGGAAAAAAAATGTTCCGCAATTTTTTTAAATTTTTAACATTTTTTTAATGGGCATGTAGGGCGTGTTGGCTCATTTGTCGAATTTTTCGTATATTTAAAAATAGCTAATGATACTATTAGGTACGTACACTTAGTACACATAACATACAGTCATTAACTCCCCGGAAAAAACTTTTTCCGCGAATTTTTTTCGATTTTTAAATTTTTTTAGAGGGCATGTAGGGCGTGTTGTCTTATTTTTCGAAATTTTCGCTCGTTTTTTGATTTTTAAATTTAGGTAATATTAGTATAAGGTACGTACACTTAGTACACATAACATAAAGTCATTAGCTATCTGCAAAAATCTTTTTCTGTGATTTTTTTTCGATTTTTAAATTTTGTTTAGAGGGTGTGTAGGGCGTGTTGGCTTCTTTTTCAAACTTGTCGCGCGTTTTTGATATTTAAATCTAGGTAGTATTAGTATAAGGTACGTACACTTAGTACACATAACATACAGTCATTAACTATCCGGAAAAAAATTTTCCGCGATTTTTTTTCTATTTTTAAATTTTTTTAGAGGGCGTGTAGGGCGTGTTGGATTATTTTTCAAAATTTTCCCGCGTTTTTCAATATTTAAAATTAGGTAATAATAGTATAAGGTACGTACAGTTAGTAAAAATTAAATAAAGTCATTACCTAAACGGAAAAAAAATTTTCCGCAATTTTTTTTTCGATTTTTAAATTTTTTTAGATGGCGTGTAGGGCCTGTTGGCTTATTTTTAAAATTTTCGCGCGTTTTTCAATATTTAAAAGTAGGCATTATTAGTATAAGGTACGTACACTTAGTACACATAACATAAAGTCATTATCTACCCGGAAAAATAGTTTTCCGCAATTTTTTAAACTTTTAAATTTTTTTAAAGGGCGTGTAGGGCGTGTTGGCTCATTTGTCGAAATTTTCGTATATTTAAAATAGCTAATGATACTATTAGGTATGTACACTTAGTACACATAACATACAGTCAATAACTATCTAGAAAAAAAATTTTCCTCGATTGTTTTAAATTTTTAACATTTTTTTAATGGGCGTGTAGGGCGTGTTGGCTTATTTTTCAAAATTTTCGCGCGTTTTTCGATATTTAAACTTAGGTAATAATAGTATAAGGTACGTACACTTAGTACACATAACTTACAGTAATTAACTATCCGGAAAAAAAAATTTCCGCAATTGTTTTAAATTTTTAACATTTTTTTAATGGGCGTGTAGGGCGTGTTGGCTCATTTGTCGAATTTTTCGTATATTTAAAAATAGCTAATGATACTATTAGGTACGTACACTTAGTACACATAACATACAGTCATTAACTACCCGGAAAAAAACTTTTTCCGCGAATTTATTTCGATTTTTAAATTTTTTTAGAGGGCATGTAGGGCGTGTTGTCTTATTTTTCGAAATTTTCGCTCGTTTTTTGATTTTTAAATTTAGGTAATATTAGTATAAGGTACGTACACTTAGTACACATAACATAAAGTCATTAGCTATCCGGAAAAATCTTTTTCTGTGATTTTTTTTCGATTTTTAAATTTTGTTTAGAGGGTGTGTAGGGCGTGTTGGCTTATTTTTCCAACTTTTCGCGCGTGTTTGATATTTAAATCTAGGTAATATTAGTATAAGGTACGTACACTTAGTACACATAACTTACAATCATTAACTATCCGGAAAAAAAATTTTCCGCATTTTTTTTTTGATTTTTAAATTTTTTTTGAGGGCATGTAGGGCGTGTTGTCTTATTTTTCGAAATTTTCGTATATTTAAAAAGAGCTAATGATACTATTAGGTACATACACTTATTACACATAACATACAGTCATTATCTATTCGGAAAACAATTTTCCGCGATTTTTTTTCGATTTTTAAATTTTTTTTAGAGGGCGTGTAGGGCGTGTTGGCTTATTTTTCAAAATTTTCCCGCGTTTTTCAATATTTAAAATTAGGTAATAATAGTATAAGGTACGTACAGTTAGTAAAAATTAAATAAAGTCATTACCTAACCGGAAAAAAAATTTCCGCAATTTTTTTTCGATTTTTAAATTTTTTTAGATGTCGTGTAGGGCCTGTTGGCTTATTTTTAAAATTTTCGCGCGTTTTTCGATATTTAAATTTAGGCAATAATAGTATAAGGTACGTACACTTAGTACACATAACTTACAGTAATTAACTATCCGGAAAAAAAATGTTCCGCAATTTTTTTAAATTTTTAACATTTTTTTAAAGGGCGTGTAGAGCGTGTTGGCTCATTTTTCGAAATTTTCGTATATTTAAATTTAGGTAATATTAGTATAAGGTACGTACACTTAGTACACATAATATACAGTCATTAACTACCCGGAAAAAATATTTCCACACTTTTTTTCGATTTTTAAATTTTTTTTATAGGGCGTGTAGGGCGTGTTGGCTTATTTTTCAAAATTTTCCCGCGTTTTTCAATATTTAAAATTAGGTAATAATAGTATAAGGTACGTACAGTTAGTAAAAATTAAATAAAGTCATTACCTAACCGGAAAAAAATTTTCCGCAATTTTTTTTCGATTTTTAAATTATTTTAGAGGGCGTGTAGGGCCTGTTGGCTTATTTTTCAAAATGTTCGCGCTTTTTTCGATATTTAAACTTAGGTAATAATAGTATAAGGTACGTACACTTAGTACACATAACTTACAGTAATTAACTATCCGGAAAAAAAATGTTCCGCAATTTTTTTAAATTTTTAACATTTTTTTAATGGGCATGTAGGGCGTGTTGGCTCATTTGTCGAATTTTTCGTATATTTAAAAATAGCTAATGATACTATTAGGTACGTACACTTAGTACACATAACATACAGTCATTAACTCCCCGGAAAAAACTTTTTCCGCGAATTTTTTTCGATTTTTAAATTTTTTTAGAGGGCATGTAGGGCGTGTTGTCTTATTTTTCGAAATTTTCGCTCGTTTTTTGATTTTTAAATTTAGGTAATATTAGTATAAGGTACGTACACTTAGTACACATAACATAAAGTCATTAGCTATCTGCAAAAATCTTTTTCTGTGATTTTTTTTCGATTTTTAAATTTTGTTTAGAGGGTGTGTAGGGCGTGTTGGCTTCTTTTTCAAACTTGTCGCGCGTTTTTGATATTTAAATCTAGGTAGTATTAGTATAAGGTACGTACACTTAGTACACATAACATACAGTCATTAACTATCCGGAAAAAAATTTTCCGCGATTTTTTTTCTATTTTTAAATTTTTTTAGAGGGCGTGTAGGGCGTGTTGGATTATTTTTCAAAATTTTCCCGCGTTTTTCAATATTTAAAATTAGGTAATAATAGTATAAGGTACGTACAGTTAGTAAAAATTAAATAAAGTCATTACCTAAACGGAAAAAAATTTTCCGCAATTTTTTTTCGATTTTTAAATTTTTTTAGATGGCGTGTAGGGCCTGTTGGCTTATTTTTAAAATTTTCGCGCGTTTTTCAATATTTAAAAGTAGGCATTATTAGTATAAGGTACGTACACTTAGTACACATAACATAAAGTCATTATCTACCCGGAAAAAATAGTTTTCCGCAATTTTTTTAAACTTTTAAATTTTTTTAAAGGGCGTGTAGGGCGTGTTGGCTCATTTGTCGAAATTTTCGTATATTTAAAAATAGCTAATGATACTATTAGGTATGTACACTTAGTACACATAACATACAGTCAATAACTATCTAGAAAAAAAATTTTCCTCGATTGTTTTAAATTTTTAACATTTTTTTAATGGGCGTGTAGGGCGTGTTGGCTTATTTTTCAAAATTTTCGCGCGTTTTTCGATATTTAAACTTAGGTAATAATAGTATAAGGTACGTACACTTAGTACACATAACTTACAGTAATTAACTATCCGGAAAAAAAAATTTCCGCAATTGTTTTAAATTTTTAACATTTTTTTAATGGGCGTGTAGGGCGTGTTGGCTCATTTGTCGAATTTTTCGTATATTTAAAAATAGCTAATGATACTATTAGGTACGTACACTTAGTACACATAACATACAGTCATTAACTACCCGGAAAAAAACTTTTTCCGCGAATTTATTTCGATTTTTAAATTTTTTTAGAGGGCATGTAGGGCGTGTTGTCTTATTTTTCGAAATTTTCGCTCGTTTTTTGATTTTTAAATTTAGGTAATATTAGTATAAGGTACGTACACTTAGTACACATAACATAAAGTCATTAGCTATCCGGAAAAATCTTTTTCTGTGATTTTTTTTCGATTTTTAAATTTTGTTTAGAGGGTGTGTAGGGCGTGTTGGCTTATTTTTCCAACTTTTCGCGCGTGTTTGATATTTAAATCTAGGTAATATTAGTATAAGGTACGTACACTTAGTACACATAACTTACAATCATTAACTATCCGGAAAAAAAATTTTCCGCATTTTTTTTTGATTTTTAAATTTTTTTTGAGGGCATGTAGGGCGTGTTGTCTTATTTTTCGAAATTTTCGTATATTTAAAAAGAGCTAATGATACTATTAGGTACATACACTTATTACACATAACATACAGTCATTATCTATTCGGAAAACAATTTTCCGCGATTTTTTTTCGATTTTTAAATTTTTTTTAGAGGGCGTGTAGGGCGTGTTGGCTTATTTTTCAAAATTTTCCCGCGTTTTTCAATATTTAAAATTAGGTAATAATAGTATAAGGTACGTACAGTTAGTAAAAATTAAATAAAGTCATTACCTAACCGGAAAAAAAATTTCCGCAATTTTTTTTCGATTTTTAAATTTTTTTAGATGTCGTGTAGGGCCTGTTGGCTTATTTTTAAAATTTTCGCGCGTTTTTCGATATTTAAATTTAGGCAATAATAGTATAAGGTACGTACACTTAGTACACATAACTTACAGTAATTAACTATCCGGAAAAAAAATGTTCCGCAATTTTTTTAAATTTTTAACATTTTTTTAAAGGGCGTGTAGAGCGTGTTGGCTCATTTTTCGAATTTTCGTATATTTAAATTTAGGTAATATTAGTATAAGGTACGTACACTTAGTACACATAATATACAGTCATTAACTACCCGGAAAAAATATTTCCACACTTTTTTTCGATTTTTAAATTTTTTTTATAGGGCGTGTAGGGCGTGTTGGCTTATTTTTCAAAATTTTCCCGCGTTTTTCAATATTTAAAATTAGGTAATAATAGTATAAGGTACGTACAGTTAGTAAAAATTAAATAAAGTCATTACCTAACCGGAAAAAAATTTTCCGCAATTTTTTTTCGATTTTTAAATTATTTTAGAGGGCGTGTAGGGCGTGTTGTCTTATTTTTCAAAATTTTCATATATTGAAAAAGAGCTAATAACACTATTAGGTACATACACTTAGTACACATAACATACAGTTATTAACTATCCGGAAAAAAATTTTCCGCGATTTTTTTTCGATTTTTAATTTTTTTTTAGAGGGCATGTAGGGCGTGTTGGCTTATTTTTCAAAATTTTCGCGCGTTTTTGATATTTAAAATTAGGTAATATTAGTATAAGGTACGTACACTTAGTACACATAACTTACATCATTACCTTGCTGGAAAAAACTTTTTCTGCGATTTTTTTTCGATTTTTAAATTTTTTTTAGAGGGCGTGTAGGGCGTGTTGGCTTATTTATCAAAATTTTCGCGCGTTTTGGATATTTAAAATTAGGTAATATTAGTATAAGGTACGTACACTTAGTACACATAACTTACAATTATTAACTATCTGGAAAAAAAATTTTCCGCATTTTTTTTTTATTTTAAATTTTTTTTGAGGGCATGTAGGGCGTGTTGTCTTATTTTTCGAAATTTTCGTATTTTTAAAAAGAGCTAATCATACTATTAGGTACATAAACTTATTACACATAACATACAGTCATTAGCTACCCGGAAAAATCTTTTTCTGTGATTTTTTTTCGATTTTTAAATTTTGTTTAGAGGGCGTGTAGGGCGTGTTGGCTTATTTTTCAAACTTTTCGCGCGTTTT
Source organism: Brachycybe producta (assembly GCA_036925085.1). NCBI lineage: Eukaryota > Metazoa > Arthropoda > Diplopoda > Playtdesmida > Andrognathidae > Brachycybe > Brachycybe producta. Next base: position 5,835,152 of record JAUPFP010000010.1, on the reverse strand, counting down.
TGATATTTAAATCTAGGTAATATTAGTATAAGGTACGTACACTTAGTACACATAACTTACAATTATTAACTATTCGGAAAAAAAATTTTCCGCATTTTTTTTTTATTTTTAAATTTTTTTTGAGGGCATGTAGGGCGTGTTGTCTTATTTTTCGAAATTTTCGTATTTTTAAAAAGAGCTAATCATACTATTAGGTACATAAACTTATTACACATAACATACAGTCATTAACTATCCGGAAAAAAATTTTCCGCGATTTTTTTTCGATTTTTAAATTTTTTTTAGAGGGCGTGTAGGGCGTGTTGGCTTATTTTTCAAAATTTTCGCACGTTTTGGATATTTAAAATTAGGTAATATTAGTATAAGGTACGTACACTTAGTACACATAACTTATAGTCATTAACTATCCGGAAAAAACTTATTCCGCGTTTTTTTTTCGATTTTTAAATTTTTTTAGAGGACGTGTAGGGCGTGTTTTCTTATTTTTCAAAATTTTCCCGCGTTTTTCGATATTTAAAAGTAGGTATTATTGGTATAAGGTACGTACAGTTAGTAAAAGTTAAATAAAGTCATTACCTAACAGGAAAAAAATTTTCCGCAATTTTTTTTCGATTTTTAAATTTTTTTAGATGGCGTGTAGGGCCTGTTGGCTTATTTTTAAAATTTTCGCGCGTTTTTCGATATTTAAATTTAGGTAATAATAGTATAAGGTACGTACACTTAGTACACATAACTTACAGTAATTAACTATCCAGAAAAAAAATGTTCCGCAATTTTTTTAAATTTTTAACATTTCTTTAAAGGGCGTGTAGGTCGTGTTGGCTCATTTTTCGAAATTTTCGAATATTTAAATTTAGGTAATATTAGTATAAGGTACGTACACTTAGTACACATAATATACAGTCATTAACTACCCGGAAAAAACTTTTTCCACACTTTTTTTCGATTTTTAAATTTTTTTTGATGGCGTGTAGGGCCTGTTGGCTTATTTTTCAAAATTTCCGCGCGTTTTTTGATATTTAAAAGTAGGTATTATTGGTATAAGGTACGTACACTTAGTACACATAACTTAGTCATTAACTACCCGGAAAAAAAATTTTCCGCAATTTTTTTAAATTTTTAAATTTTTTTAAAGGGCGTGTAGGGCGTGTTGGCTCATTTGTCAAAATTTTCGTATATTTAAAAATAGCTAATGATACTATTAGGTATGTACACTTAGTACACATAACATACAGTCCATAACTATCTGGAAAATAAATTTTCCGCGATTTTTTTTATAATTTTTAAATTTTTTTTAGAGGGCGTGTAGGGCCTGTTGGCATATTTTTCAAAATTTTTGCGCGTTTTCCAATATTTAAATTTAGGTAATAATAGTATAAGGTACGTACACTTAGTACACATAACTTACAATCATTAACAATCCAGAAAAAATATTTTCCGCGATTTTTTTTTATTTTTAAATTTTTATTGAGGGCATGTAGGGCGTGTTATCTTATTTTTCAAAATTTTCGTAGATTTAAAAAGAGCTAATGATACTATTAGGTACATACACTTAGTACACATAACATACAGTCATTAACTATCCGGAAAAAAATTTTCCGCGATTTTTTTTCGATTTTAAAATTTTTTTAGAGGGCGTGTAGGGCGTGTTGGCTTATTTTTCAAAATTTTCGCGCGTTTTTCAATATTTAAAATTAGGTAATATTAGTATAAGGTACGTACACTTAGGACACATAACTTATAGTCATTAACTATCCGGAAAAAAAATTTTCCACAATTTTTTTAAATTTTTAAATTTTTTTTAAAGGGCGTGTAGGGTGTGTTGGTTCATTTGTCAAAATTTTCTTATATTTAAAAATAGCAAATGATACTATTAGGAATGTACACTTAGTACACATAACATACAGTCAATAACTATCTGGAAAAAAAATTTTCCGCGATTTTTTTTTCGATTTTTAACATTTTTTTAATGGGCGTGTAGGGCTTGTTGGCTCATTTGTCGAATTTTTCGTATATTTAAAAATAGCTAATGATACTATTAGGTACGTACACTTAGTACACATAACATACACTCATTAACTACCCGGAAAAAACATTTTCCGCGATTGTTTTTCGATTTTTAAATTTTTTTAGAGGGCGTGTAGGGCCTGTTGACTTATTTTTCAAAATTTTCGCGCTTTTTTCGATATTTAAACTTAGGTAATAATAGTATAAGGTACGTACACTTAGTACACATAACATACAGTCATTAACTACCCGGAAAAAACTTTTTCCGCGAATTTTTTTCGATTTTTAAATTTTTTTAGAGGGCATGTAGGGCGTGTTGTCTTATTTTTCGAAATTTTCGCTCGTTTTTTGATTTTTAAATTTAGGTAATATTAGTATAAGGTACGTACACTTAGTACACATAACATAAAGTCATTAGCTACCCGGAAAAATCTTTTTCTGTGATTTTTTTTCGATTTTTAAATTTTGTTTAGAGGGCGTGTAGGGCGTGTTGGCTTATTTTTCAAACTTTTCGCGCGTTTTTGATATTTAAATCTAGGTAATATTAGTATAAGGTACGTACACATAGTACACATAACATAAAGTCATTATCTACCTGGAAAAAATATTTTCCGCGATTTTTTTTTTGATCTTTAACATTTTTTTAATGGGCGTGTAGGGCGTGTTGGCTCATTTGTCGAATTTTTCGTATATTTAAAAATAGCTAATGATACTATTAGGTACGTACACTTAGTACACATAACATAAAGTCATTAGCTACCCGGAAAAATCTTTTTCTGTGATTTTTTTTCGATTTTTAAATTTTGTTTAGAGGGCGTGTAGGGCGTGTTGGATTATTTTTCAAAATTTTCCCGCGTTTTTCAATATTTAAAATTAGGTAATAATAGTATAAGGTATGTACAGTTAGTAAAAATTAAATAAAGTCATTACCTAACCGGAAAAAAAATTTTTCGCAATTTTTTTTCGATTTTTAAATTTTTTTAGATGGCGTGTAGGGCCTGTTGGCTTATTTTTAAAATTTTCGCGCATTTTTCAATATTTAAATTTAGGTAATAATAGTATAAGGTACGTACACTTAGTACACATAACTTACAGTCATTAACTATCCGGAAAAAATATTTTCCGCGATTTGTTTCGATTTTTAAATTTTTTTTGAGGGCATGTAGGGCGTGTTGTCTTATTTTTCGAAATTTTCGTAGATTTAAAAAGAGCTAATGATACTATTAGGTACATACACTTAGTACACATAACATACAGTCATTAACTATCCGGAAAAAACTTATTCCGCGTTTTTATTTTCGATTTTTAAATTTTTTTAGAGGACGTGTAGGGCGTGTTGGCTTATTTTTCAAAATTTTCGCGCGTTTTTCAATATTTAAAAGTAGGCATTATTAGTATAAGGTACGTACACTTAGTACACATAACATAAAGTCATTATCTACCCGGAAAAAAAATGTTCCGCAATTTTTTTAAATTTTTAAATTTTTTTAAAGGGCGTGTAGGGCGTGTTGGCTCATTTGTCGAAATTTTCGTATATTTAAAAATAGCTAATGATACTATTAGGTATGTACACTTAGTACACATAACATACAGTCAATAACTATCTGGAAAAAAAATTTTCCGCGATTTTTTTTTTATTTTTAAATTTTTTTTAGAGGGCGTGTAGGGCCTGTTGGCTTATTTTTCAAAATTTTCGCGCGTTTTTCGATATTTAAATTTAGGTAATAATAGTATAAGGTACGTAAACTTAGTACACATAACTTACAGTAATTAACTATCCGGAAAAAAAAATTTCCGCAATTGTTTTAAATTTTTAACATTTTTTTAATGGGCGTGTAGGGCGTGTTGGCTCATTTTTAGAATTTTTCGTATATTTAAAAATAGCAAATGATACTATTAGGTACGTACACTTAGTACACATAACATACAATCAATAACTACCTGGAAAAAAACTTTTTCCGCGATTTTTTTTCGATTTTTAAATTTTTTTAGAGGGCGTGTAGGGCGTGTTGTCTTATTTTTCAAAATTTTCGCTCGTTTTTTGATATTTAAATTTGTTTAATATTAGTATAAGGTACGTACACTTATTACACATAACATAAAGTCATTACCTACCCGAAAAAAAAACTTTTTTTGCGATTTTTTTTCGATTTTTAAATTTTGTTTAGAGGGCGTGTAGGGCATGTTGGCTTATTTTTCCAACTTTTCGCGCGTTTTTAATATTTAAATCTTGGTAATATTAGTATAAGGTACGTACACTTAGTACACATAACTTACAATCATTAACTATCCGGAAAAAATATTTTCCGCGATTTTTTTTTATTTTTAAATTTTTTTTGAGGACGTGTAGGGCGTGTTGGCTTATTTTTCAAAATTTTCGCGCGTTTTGGATATTTAAAATTAGGTAATATTAGTATAAGGTACGTACACTTAGTACACATAACTTATAGTCATTAACTATCCGGAAAAAACTTATTCCGCGTTTTTTTTTCGATTTTTAAATTTTTTTAGAGAACGTGTAGGGCGTGTTGGCTTATTTTTCAAAATTTTCGCGCGTTTTTCGATATTTAAAAGTAGGTATTATTAATATAAGGTACGTACTCTTAGTACACATAACATAAAGTCATTATCTACCCGGAAAAACAATTTTCCGCAATTTTTTTAAATTTTTAAATTTTTTTTTAAAGGGCGTGTAGGGTGTGTTGGTTCATTTGTCGAAATTTTCTTATATTTAAAAATAGCAAATGATACTATTAGGTATGTACACTTAGTACACATAACATACAGTAATTAACTATCCGGAAAAAAAATGTTCCGCAACTTTTTTAAATTTTTAACATTTTTTAATGGGCGTGTAGGGCGTGTTGGCTCATTTGTCGAATTTGTCGTATATTTAAAAATAGCTAATGATACTATTAGGTACGTACACTTAGTACACATAACATAAAGTCATTAACTACCCGGAAAAAACTTTTTCCGCGAATTTATTTCGATTTTTAAATTTTTTTAGAGGGCATGTAGGGCGTGTTGTCTTATTTTTCGAAATTTTCGCTCGTTTTTTAATTTTTAAATTTAGGTAATATTAGTATAAGGTACGTACACTTAGTACACATAACATAAAGTCATTAGCTACCCGGAAAAATCTTTTTCTGTGATTTTTTTTCGATTTTTAAATTTTGTTTAGAGGGCGTGTAGGGCGTGTTGGCTTATTTTTCAAACTTTTCGCGCATTTTTGATATTTAAATCTAGGTAATATTAGTATAAGGTACGTACACTTAGTACACATAACATACAGTCATTAACTACCCGGAAAAAACTTTTTCCGCGAATTTTTTTCGATTTTTAAATTTTTTTAGAGGGCATGTAGGGCGTGTTGTCATATTTTTCGAAATTTTCGCTCGTTTTTTGATTTTTAAATTTAGGTAATATTAGTATAAGGTACGTACACTTAGTACACATAACATAAAGTCATTAGCTACCCGGAAAAATCTTTTTCTGTGATTTTTTTTCGATTTTTAAATTTTTTTTAGAGGGCGTGTAGGGCGTGTTGGCTTATTTTTCAAAATTTTCCCGCGTTTTTCAATATTTAAAAGTAGGTATTATTAGTATAAGGTACGTACTCTTAGTACACATAACATAAAGTCATTATCTACCCGGAAAAAATATTTTCCGCGATTTTTTTTTATTTTTAAATTTTTTTTGAGGACGTGTAGGGTGTGTTGGTTCATTTGTCGAAATTTTCTTATATTTAAAAATAGCAAATGATACTATTAGGTATGTACACTTAGTACACATAACATACAGTCAATAACTATCTGGAAAAAAAATTTTCCGCGATTTTTTTTTTATCTTTAACATTTTTTTAATGGGCGTGTAGGGCGTGTTGGCTCATTTGTCGAATTTTTCGTATATTTAAAAATAGCTAATGATACTATTAGGTACATACACTTAGTACACATAACATACAGTCAATAACTACCCGGAAAAAACTTTTTCCGCGATTGTTTTTCGATTTTTAAATTTTATTAGAGGACGTGTAGGGCCTGTTGGCTTATTTTTCAAAATTTTCGCGCGTTTTTCGATATTTAAATTTAGGTAATAATAGTATAAGGTACGTACACTTAGTACACATAACTTACAGTAATTAACTATCCGGAAAAAAAAATTTCCGCAATTGTCTTAAATTTTTAACATTTTTTTAATGGGCGTGTAGGGCGTGTTGGCTCATTTTTAGAATTTTTCGTATATTTAAAAATAGCAAATGATACTATTAGGTACGTACACTTAGTACACATAACATACAATCATTAACTACACGGAAAAAACTTTTTCCGCGATTTTTTTTAGATTTTTAAATTTTTTTAGAGGGCGTGTAGGGCATGTTGGCTTATTTTTCCAACTTTTCGCGCGTTTTTGATATTTAAATCTTGGTAATATTAGTATAAGGTACGTACACTTAGTACACATAACTTACAATCATTAACTATCCGGAAAAAATATTTTCCGCGATTTTTTTTTATTTTTAAATTTTTTTTGAGGACGTGTAGGGCGTGTTGGCTTAATTTTGAAAATTTTCGCGCGTTTTTCAATATTTAAAATTAGGTAATATTAGTATAAGGTACGTACACTTAGTACACATAACTTACAGTAATTAACTATCCGGAAAAAAAATGTTCCGCAATTTTTTTAAATTTTTAACATTTTTTTAAAGGGCATGTAGGGCGTGTTGGCTCATTTTTCGAAATTTTCGTATATTTAAAAATAGCAAATGATACTATTAGGTATGTACACTTAGTACACATAACATACAGTCAATAACTATCTGGAAAAAAAATTTTCCGCGATTTTTTTTCGATCTTTAACATTTATTTAATGGGCGTGTAGGGCGTGTTGGCTCATTTGTCGAATTTTTCGTATATTTAAAAATAGCTAATGATACTATTAGGTACGTACACTTAGTACACATAACATACAGTCAATAACTACCCGGAAAAAACTTTTTCCGCGATTGTTTTTCGATTTTTAAATTTTTTTAGAGGGCGTGTAGGGCCTGTTGGCTTATTTTTCAAAATTTTCGCGCTTTTTTCGATATTTAAACTTAGGTAATAATAGTATAAGGTACGTACACTTAGTACACATAACTTAGAGTAATTAACTATCCGGAAAAAAAATGTTCCGCAATTTTTTTAAATTTTTAACATTTTTTTAATGGGCGTGTAGCGTGTTGGCTCATTTGTCGAATTTTTCGTATATTTAAAAATAGCTAATGATACTATTAGGTACGTACACTTAGTACACATAACATACAGTCATTAACTACCCGGAAAAAACTTTTTCCGCCAATTTATTCGATTTTTAATTTTTTTAGAGGGCATGTAATGCGTGTTGTCTTATTTTTCGAAATTTTCGCTCGTTTTTTGATTTTTAAATTTAGGTAATATTAGTATAAGGTACGTACACTTAGTACACATAACATAAAGTCATTAGCTACCCGGAAAAATCTTTTTCTGTGATTTTTTTTCGATTTTTAAATTTTGTTTAGAGGGCGTGTAGGGCGTGTTGGCTTATTTTTCAAACTTTTCGCGCGTTTTTGATATTTAAATCTAGGTAATATTAGTATAAGGTACGTACACTTAGTACACATAACTTACAATCATTAACTATCCGGAAAAAAAATTTTCCGCATTTTTTTTTTATTTTTAAATTTTATTTGAGGGCATGTAGGGCGTGTTGGCTTATTTTTCAAAATTTTTCGCGCGTTTTTCAATATTTAAAATTAGGTAATAATAGTATATAAAGTACGTACAGTTAGTAAAAATTAAATAAAGTCATTACCTAACCGGAAAAAAAATGTTCCGCAATTTTTTTAAATTTTTAACATTTTTTTAAAGGGCGTGTAGGGCGTGTTGGTTCATTTTTCGAAATTTTCGTATATTTAAATTTAGGTAATATTAGTATAAAGGTACGTACACTTAGTACATATAATATACAGTCATTAACTACCCGGAAAAAACTATTTCCACACTTTTTTTCGATTTTTAAATTTTTTTTAGAGGGCGTGTAGGGCGTGTTGACTTATTTTTCAAAATTTTCGCGCGTTTTGGATATTTAAAATTAGGTAATATTAGTATAAGGTACGTACACTTAGTACACATAACATAAAGTCATTAGCTACCCGGAAAAATCTTTTTCTGTGATTTTTTTCAATTTTTAAATTTTGTTTAGAGGGCGTGTAGGGCGTGTTGGCTTATTTTTCAAACTTTTCGCGCGTTTTTCAATATTTTAAAATTAGGTAATAATAGTATAAGGTACGTACAGTTAGTAAAAATTAAATAAAGTCATTACCTAACCGGAAAAAAAATTTTCCGCATTTTTTTTTTGATTTTTAAATTTTTTTTGAGGGCATGTAGTGCGTGTTGTTTTATTTAAAAAGAGCTAATGATACTATTAGGTACATACACTTATTACACATAACATACAGTCATTAACTATCCGGAAAAAAATTTTCCGCGATTTTTTTTCGATTTTTAAAATTTTTTTTGAGGGCGTGTAGGGCGTGTTGGCTTATTTTTCAAAATTTTCCCGCGTTTTTCGATATTTAAAAGTAGGTATTATTGGTATAAGGTACGTACAGTTAGTACACATAACTTACAGTCTTTACCTTGCTGGAAAAAACTTTTTCTGCGATTTTTTTTCGATTTTTAAATTTTTTTTAGAGGGCGTGTAGACCGTGTTGGATTGTTTTTCAAAATTTTCGCGCGTTTTTCAATATTTAAAATTAGGTAATATTAGTATGAGGTACGTACACTTAGTACACATAACATACAGTCATTAACTACCCGGAAAAAATTTTTTCCGCGATTTTTTTTCGATTTTTAAATTATTTTAGAGGGCGTGTAGGGCGTGTTGTCTTATTTTTCAAAATTTTCGTATATTGAAAAAGAGCTAATAACACTATTAGTTACATACACTTAGTACACATAACATACAGTTATTAACTATCCGGAAAAAAATTTTCCGCGATTTTTTTTCGATTTTTAAATTTTTTTTAGAGGGCGTGTAGGGCGTGTTGGCTCATTTTTCGAAATTTTCGTATATTTAAAATTAGGTAATATTAGTATAAGGTACGTACACTTAATACACATAACATACAGTCATTAACTACATGGAAAAAACTTTTTCCGCGATTTTTTTTCGATTTTTAAATTTTTTTAGAGGGCGTGTAGGGTGTGTTGGCTTATTTTTCAAAATTTTCGCGCATTTTTTGATATTTAAAAATAGGTAATAATAGTATAAGGTACGTACAGTTAGTAAAAATTAAATAAAGTCATTACCTAACCGAAAAAAATTTTCTACAATTTTTTTAAATTTTTAAATTTTTTTTAAAGGGCGTGTAGGGCGTGTTGTCTTATTTTTCAAAATTTTCGCGCGTTTTTCAATATTTAAAATTTGGTAATATTAGTATAAGGTACGTACACTTAGTACACATAACTTATAGTCATTATCTATCCGGAAAAATCTTTTTCCGCGATTTTTTCTTCGATTTTTAAATTTTTTAGAGGCTATGTAGGGCATGTTGGCTTATTTTTCAAAGTTTTCGCGCGTTTTTCGATATTTAAATTTAAGAAATGTTACTATAAGGTACGTACACTTAGTACACATAAGTTACTGTCATTACCTTGCCGGAAAAAAAATTGTCCTGCGATTTTATTTTGATTTTTAAATTTTTTTTAGTGGGCGTGTAGGGCTTGTTGTCTTATTCTTCGAAAATTTCGCGCGTTTTTTGATATTTAAAATTAGGTATTATTAGTATAAGGTACGTACACTTAGTACACATAACATACAGTCATTAATTACCCGGAAAAAACTTTTTCCGCGATTTTTTTAAATTTTTAACGTTTTTTTAAAGGGCGTGTAGGGCGTGTTGGCTCATTTGTCGAAATTTTCGTATAATTAAAACTAGCTAATAATACTATTAGGTACATACACTTAGTACACATAACATACAGTCATTATCTACCCGGAAAAAAAATTTTTCCGCATTTTGTTTAAATTTTTAAAATTTTTTTAAAGGGGCGTGTAGGGCGTGTTGTCTTATTTTTCGAAATTTTCGCGCGTTTTTCGATGTTTAAATATTAGGTATTATTAGTATAAGGTGCGTACACTTAGTACACATAACATACAGTCATTATCTACACGGAAAAAAAAATTTCCGCAATTTTTTTAAATTTTTAAATTTTTTTAAAGGGCGTGTAGGGCGTGTTGGCTCATTTGTCAAACTTTTTGTATATTTAAAATATAGCTAATGATACTATTAGGTACATGCACTTAGTACACATATCATACAGTCATTAACTATCTGGAAAAAAAAATTTCCGCAATTTGTTTTCTATTTTTAAATTTTTTTTTGAGGGCGTGAAGGGTATGTTCGCTTATTTTTCAAAATTTTCGCGCGTTTTTTCATATTTAAAATTAGGTAATATTAGTATAAGGTACGTACACTTAGTACACAGAAAATACAGTCATTAACTACCCGGAAAAAAAATTTTCCGCAATTTTTTTAAATTTTTAAGTTTTTTTAAAGGGCGTGTAGGGCGTGTTGGCTCATTTGTCAAAATTTTCGTATATTTAAAAATAGCTAATGATACTATTAGGTGTGTACACTTACTACACATAACATACAGTCAATAACTATCTGGAAAAAAAATTTTCCGCGATTTTATTTATAATTTTTAAATTTTTTTTTAGAGGGCGTGTAGGGCCTGTTGGCTTATTTTTCAAAATTTTCGCGCGTTTTTCAATATTTAAATTTAGGTAATAATAGTATAAGGTACGTACACTTAGTACACATAACTTACAGTCATTACCTTGCCGGAAAAAAAAATATTACGCGATTTTATTTCGATTTTTTAAATTTTTTTAGAGGGCGTGTAGGGCGTGTTGGCTTATTTTTCAAACTTTTCGCGCGTTTTTCGATATTTAAAATTAGCTAATATTAGTATAAGGTACGTACACTTAGTACACATAACATAAAGTCATTACCTACCCGGAAAATACTTTTTCCGCGATTTTTTTTTCGATTTTTAAATTTTTTTAGAGGACGTGCAGGGCGTGTTGGCTTATTTTTCAAAATTTTTGCGCGTTTTTTTGATATTTAAATTTAAGAAATGTTACTATAAGGTATGTACACTTAGTACACATAACATACAACCATTAAATTGCCGGAAAAAAAATTTTCCGCGATTTTATTTCGATTTTTAAATTTTTTTTAGATGGCGTGTAGGGCGTGTTGTCTTATTTTTCGAAATTTTCGCGCGTTTTTCGATATTTAAAATTAGGTAATAATAGTATAAGGTACGTACAGTTAGTAAAAATTAAATAAAGTCATTACCTAACCGGAAAAAAATTTTCCACAATTTTTTTAAATTTTTTAAATTTTTTTAAAGGACGTTTTATCTCATTTGTCGAAATTTTCGTATATTTAAAAATAGCTAATGATATTATTAGGTACGTACACTTAGTACACATAACATACAGTCATTAACTACCCGGAAAAAAACTTTTTCCGCGATTTTTTTTTTGTTTTTAAATTTTTTTTGAGGGCGTGTAGGGCGTGTTGTCTTATTTTTCGAAATTTTCGCGCGTTTTTTGATATTTAAAAATAGGTAATATTAGTATAAGGTACGTACACTTAGTACACATAACATACAGTCATTATCTACCAGGAAAAAAAAATTTCCGCATTTTTTTTAAATTTTTAAATTTTTTTTAAAGGGCGTGTAGGGCGTGTTGGCTTATTTGTCGAAATTTTCGTATATTTAAAAATAGCTATTGATACTATTAGGTACGTACACTTAGTACACATAACACACAGTCATTTACTACCCGGAAAAAACTTTTTCCGCGATTTTTTTTAGATTTTTAATTTTTTTTAGATGGCGTGTAGGGCGTGTTGGCTAATTTTTAGATATTTTCGCGCGTTTTTCGATACTTAAAATTAGGTATTATTAGTATAAGGTACGTACACTTAGTACACATAATATGCAGTCAATAACTATCTGGAAAAAAAATTTTCCGCGATTTTTTTTCGATTTTAAAATTTTTTTAGAGGGCGTGTAGGGCGTGTTGGCTTATTTTTGAAAATTTTCGCGTGTTTTTCGATATTTAAAAATAGGTAATAATAGTATAAGGTACGTACACTTAGTACATATAACTTACAGTCATTAACTATCCAGAAAAAAAATTTTCCGCAATTTTTTTAAATTTTTAACATTTTTTTAATGGGTGTGTAGTTCGTGTTAGCTCATTTGTCGAATTGTTCGTATATTTAAAAATAGCTAATGATACTATTAGGTATGTACACTTAGTACACATAACATACAGTCATTAACTACCCGGAAAAAATTTTTTCCGCGATTTTTTTTCGATTTTTAAATTTTTTTAGAGGGCATGTAGGGCGTGTTGTCTTATTTTTCAAAATTTTCGTATATTGAAAAAGAGCTAATAACACTATTAGGTACATACACTTAGTACACATAACATACAGTTATTAACTATCCGGAAAAAAATTTTCCGCGATTTTTTTTCGATTTTTAAATTTTTTTTAGAGGGCGTGTAGGGCGTGTTGGCTTATTTTTCAAAACTATCGCGCGTTTTTGATTTTTAATATTAGGTAATATTAGTATAAGGTACGTACACTTAGTACACATAACTTACAGTCATTACCTTGCTGGAAAAAACTTTTTCTGCGATTTTTTTTCGATTTTTAAATTTTTTTTAGAGGGCGTGTAGACCGTGTTGGATTATTTTTCAAAATTTTCGCGCGTTTTTCAATATTTAAAATTAGGTAATATTAGTATGAGGTACGTACACTTAGTACACATAATATAAAGTCATTAACTACCCGGAAAAAAACTTTTTCCGCGATTTTTTTTTTGATTTTTAAATTTTTTTAAAAGTTTGTGTTGGGCGTGTTGGCTCATTTTTCGAAATTTTCGTATATTTAAAATTAGGTAATATTAGTATAAGGTACGTACACTTAGTACACATAACATACAGTCATTAACTACATGGAAAAAACTTTTTCCGCGATTTTTTTTCGATTTTTAAATTTTTTTAGAAGGCGTGTAGGGTGTGTTGGCTTATTTTTCAAAATTTTCGCGCATTTTTTGATATTTAAAAATAGGTAATAATAGTATAAGGTACGTACAGTTAGTAAAAATTAAATAAAGTCATTACCTAACCGAAAAATATTTTCTACAATTTTTTTAAATTTTTAAATTTTTTTTAAAGGGCGTGTAGGGCGTGTTGTCTTATTTTTCGAAATTTTCGCGCGTTTTTCATTATTTAAAATTAGGTATTATTAGTATAAGGTATGTACACTTAGTACACATAACTTACAGTCATTAACTATCCTGAAAAAACTTTTTCCGCGATTTTTCTTCGATTTTTAAATTTTTTAGAGGCTATGTAGGGCATGTTGGCTTATTTTTCAAAGTTTTCGCGCGTTTTTAGATATTTAAATTTAAGAAATGTTACTATAAGGTACGTACACTTAGTATACATAAGTTACTGTCATTACCTTGCCGGAAAAAAAATTGTCCGCGATTTTATTTTGATTTTTAAATTTTTTTTAGCGGGCGTGTAGGGCTTGTTGTCTTATTCTTCGAAAATTTCGCGCGTTTTTTGATATTTAAAATTAGGTATTATTAGTATAAGGTACGTACACTTAGTACACATAACATACAGTCATTAATTACCCGGAAAAAAACTTTTTCCGCGATTTTTTTAAATTTTTAACGTTTTTTTAAAGGGCGTGTAGGGCGTGTTGGCTCATTTGTCGAAATTTTCGTATAATTAAAACTAGCTAATAATACTATTAGGTACATACACTTAGTACACATAACATACAGTCATTATCTACCCGGAAAAAAATTTTTCCGCATTTTGTTTAAATTTTTAAAATTTTTTTAAAGGGCGTGTTGTCTTATTATTCGAAATTTTCGCGCGTTTCTCGATATTTAAAATTAGGTATTATTAGTATAAGGTGCGTACACTTAGTACACATAACATACAGTCATTATCTACACGGAAAAAAAATTTTCCGTAATTTTTTTAAATTTTTAAATTTTTTTAAAGGGCGTGTAGGGCGTGTTGGCTCATTTTTCGAATTTTTCTTATATTTAAAAATAGCAAATGATACTATTAGGTACGTACACTTAGTACACATAACATACAGTCATTAACTACCCGGAAAAAACTTTTTCCGCGATTTTTTTTCTATTTTTAAATTTTTTTAGAGGGCGTGTAGGGCATGTTGTCTTATTTTTCAAAATTTTCGCTCGTTTTTTGAGTTTTAAATTTATTTAATATTAGTATAAGGTACGTACACTTATTACACATAACTTACAATCATTAACTATCCGGAAAAAATATTTTCCGCGATTTTTTTTTATTTTTAAATTTTTTTTGAGGACGTGTAGGGCGTGTTGGCTTATTTTTCAAAATTTTCGCGCGTTTTTCAATATTTAAAATTAGGCAATATTAGTATAAGGTACGTACACTTAGTACACATAACTTATAGTCATTATCTATCCGGAAAAAACTTATTCCGCGTTTTTTTTTTCGATTTTTAAATTTTTTTAGAGGACGTGTAGGGCGTGTTGTCTTATTTTTCGAAATTTTCGTATATTTAAAAAGAGCTAATAATACTATTAGGTACATACACTTAGTACACATAACATACAGTCATTAACTATCCGGAAAAAACTTATTCCGCGTTTTTTTTTTCGATTTTTAAATTTTTTTAGAGGACGTGTAGGGCGTGTTGTCTTATTTTTCAAAATTTTCGCTCGTTTTTTGATATTTAAATATATTTAATATTAGTAAAAGGTACGTACACTTATTACACATAACATAAAGTCATTACCTACCCGAAAAAAAACTTTTTTTTCGATTTTTTTTCGATTTTTAAATTTTGTTTAGAGGGCATGTAGGGCGTGTTGGCTTATTTTTAAAATTTTCGCGCGTTTTTTGATATTTAAATTTAGGTAATAATAGTATAAGGTACGTACACTTAGTACACATAACTTACAGTAAGTAACTATTCGGAAAAAAAATGTTCCGCAATTTTTTTAAATTTTTAACATTTTTTTAAAGGGCGTGTAGGGCGTGTTGGCTCATTTTTCGAAATTTTCGTATATTTAAATTTAGGTAATATTAGTATAAGGTACGTACACTTAGTACACATAACTTACAATTATTAACTATCCGGAAAAAAAATTTTCCGCATTTTTTTTTTATTTTTAAATTTTTTTTGAGGGCATGTAGGGCGTGTTGTCTTATTTTTCGAAATTTTCGTATTTTTAAAAAGAGCTAATCATACTATTAGGTACATAAACTTATTACACATAACATACAGTCATTAGCTACCCGGAAAAATCTTTTTCTGTGATTTTTTTTCGATTTTTAAATTTTGTTTAGAGGGCGTGTAGGGCGTGTTGGCTTATTTTTCAAACTTTTCGCGCGTTTTTGATATTTAAATCTACGTAATATTAGTATAAGGTACGTACACTTAGTACACATAACTTACAATTATTAACTATCCGGAAAAAAAATTTTCCGCATTTTTTTTTTATTTTTAAATTTTTTTTGAGGGCATGTAGGGCGTGTTGTCTTATTTTTCGAAATTTTCGTATTTTTAAAAAGAGCTAATCATACTATTAGGTACATAAACTTATTACACATAACATACAGTCATTAACTATCCGGAAAAAAATTTTCCGCGATTTTTTTTCGATTTTTAAATTTTTTTTAGAGGGCGTGTAGGGCGTGTTGGCTTATTTTTCAAAATTTTCGCACGTTTTGGATATTTAAAATTAGGTAATATTAGTATAAGGTACGTACACTTAGTACACATAACTTATAGTCATTAACTATCCGGAAAAAACTTATTCCGAGTTTTTTTTTCGATTTTTAAATTTTTTTAGAGGACGTGTAGGGCGTGTTTTCTTATTTTTCAAAATTTTCCCGCGTTTTTCGATATTTAAAAGTAGGTATTATTGGTATAAGGTACGTACAGTTAGTAAAAGTTAAATAAAGTCATTACCTAACAGGAAAAAAATTTTCCGCAATTTTTTTTCGATTTTTAAATTTTTTTAGATGGCGTGTAGGGCCTGTTGGCTTATTTTTAAAATTTTCGCGCGTTTTTCGATATTTAAATTTAGGTAATAATAGTATAAGGTACGTACACTTAGTACACATAACTTACAGTAATTAACTATCTAGAAAAAAAATGTTCCGCAATTTTTTTAAATTTTTAACATTTCTTTAAAGGGCGTGTAGGTCGTGTTGGCTCATTTTTCGAAATTTTCGAATATTTAAATTTAGGTAATATTAGTATAAGGTACGTACACTTAGTACACATAATATACAGTCATTAACTACCCGGAAAAAACTTTTTCCACACTTTTTTTCGATTTTTAAATTTTTTTTGATGGCGTGTAGGGCCTGTTGGCTTATTTTTCAAAATTTTCGCGCGTTTTTTGATATTTAAAAGTAGGTATTATTGGTATAAGGTACGTACACTTAGTACACATAACTTAGTCATTAACTACCCGGAAAAAAAATTTTCCGCAATTTTTTTAAATTTTTAAATTTTTTTAAAGGGCGTGTAGGGCGTGTTGGCTCATTTGTCAAAATTTTCGTATATTTAAAAATAGCTAATGATACTATTAGGTATGTACACTTAGTACACATAACATACAGTCCATAACTATCTGGAAAATAAATTTTCCGCGATTTTTTTTATAATTTTTAAATTTTTTTTAGAGGGCGTGTAGGGCCTGTTGGCTTATTTTTCAAAATTTTTGCGCGTTTTCCAATATTTAAATTTAGGTAATAATAGTATAAGGTACGTACACTTAGTACACATAACTTACAATCATTAACAATCCAGAAAAAATATTTTCCGCGATTTTTTTTTATTTTTAAATTTTTATTGAGGGCATGTAGGGCGTGTTGTCTTATTTTTCAAAATTTTCGTAGATTTAAAAAGAGCTAATGATACTATTAGGTACATACACTTAGTACACATAACATACAGTCATTAACTATCCGGAAAAAAATTTTCCGCGATTTTTTTTCGATTTTAAAATTTTTTTAGAGGGCGTGTAGGGCGTGTTGGCTTATTTTTCAAAATTTTCGCGCGTTTTTCAATATTTAAAATTAGGTAATATTAGTATAAGGTACGTACACTTAGTACACATAACTTATAGTCATTAACTATCCGAAAAAAAAATTTTCCACAATTTTTTTAAATTTTTAAATTTTTTTTTAAAGGGCGTGTAGGGTGTGTTGGTTCATTTGTCGAAATTTTCTTATATTTAAAAATAGCAAATGATACTATTAGGTATGTACACTTAGTACACATAACATACAGTCAATAACTATCTGGAAAAAAAATTTTCCGCGATTTTTTTTTCGATTTTTAACATTTTTTTAATGGGCGTGTAGGGCTTGTTGGCTCATTTGTCGAATTTTTCGTATATTTAAAAATAGCTAATGATACTATTAGGTACGTACACTTAGTACACATAACATACACTCATTAACTACCCGGAAAAAACATTTTCCGCGATTGTTTTTCGATTTTTAAATTTTTTTAGAGGGCGTGTAGGGCCTGTTGACTTATTTTTCAAAATTTTCGCGCTTTTTTCGATATTTAAACTTAGGTAATAATAGTATAAGGTACGTACACTTAGTACACATAACATACAGTCATTAACTACCCGGAAAAAACTTTTTCCGCGAATTTTTTTCGATTTTTAAATTTTTTTAGAAGGCATGTAGGGCGTGTTGTCTTATTTTTCGAAATTTTCGCTCGTTTTTTGATTTTTAAATTTAGGTAATATTAGTATAAGGTACGTACACTTAGTACACATAACATAAAGTCATTAGCTACCCGGATAAATCTTTTTCTGTGATTTTTTTTCGATTTTTAAATTTTGTTTAGAGGGCGTGTAGGGCGTGTTGGCTTATTTTTCAAACTTTTCGCGCGTTTTTGATATTTAAATCTAGGTAATATTAGTATAAGGTACGTACACATAGTACACATAACATAAAGTCATTATCTACCTGGAAAAAATATTTTCCGCGATTTTTTTTTTATCTTTAACATTTTTTTAATGGGCGTGTAGGGCGTGTTGGCTCATTTGTCGAATTTTTCGTATATTTAAAAATAGCTAATGATACTATTAGGTACATACACTTAGTACACATAACATACAGTCAATAACTACCCGGAAAAAACTTTTTCCGCGATTTTTTTTTATTTTTAAATTTTTATTGAGGGCATGTAGGGCGTGTTGTCTTATTTTTCAAAATTTTCGTAGATTTAAAAAGAGCTAATGATACTATTAGGTACATACACTTAGTACACATAACATACAGTCATTAACTATCCGGAAAAAACTTATTCCGCGTTTTTATTTTCGATTTTTAAATTTTTTTAGAGGACGTGTAGGGCGTGTTGGCTTATTTTTCAAAATGTTCGCGCGTTTTTCAATATTTAAAAGTAGGCATTATTAGTATAAGGTACGTACACTTAGTACACATAACATACAGTCAATAACTATCTGGAAAAAAAATTTTCCGCGATTTTTTTTTTATTTTTAAATTTTTTTTAGAGGGCGTGTAGGGCCTGTTGGCTTATTTTTCAAAATTTTCGCGCGTTTTTCGATATTTAAATTTAGGTAATAATAGTATAAGGTACGTAAACTTAGTACACATAACTTACAGTAATTAACTATACGGAAAAAAAAATTTCCGCAATTGTTTTAAATTTTTAACATTTTTTTAATGGGCGTGTAGGGCGTGTTGGCTCATTTTTAGAATTTTTCGTATATTTAAAAATAGCAAATGATACTATTAGGTACGTACACTTAGTACACATAACATACAATCAATAGCTACCTGGAAAAAAACTTTTTCCGCGATTTTTTTTCGATTTTTAAATTTTTTTAGAGGGCGTGTAGGGCGTGTTGTCTTATTTTTCAAAATTTTCGCTCGTTTTTTGATATTTAAATTTGTTTAATATTAGTATAAGGTACGTACACTTATTACACATAACATAAAGTCATTACCTACCCGAAAAAAAAACTTTTTTTGCGATTTTTTTTCGATTTTTAAATTTTGTTTAGAGGGCGTGTAGGGCATGTTGGCTTATTTTTCCAACTTTTCGCGCGTTTTTGATATTTAAATCTTGGTAATATTAGTATAAGGTACGTACACTTAGTACACATAACTTACAATCATTAACTATCCGGAAAAAATATTTTCCGCGATTTTTTTTTATTTTTAAATTTTTTTTGAGGACGTGTAGGGCGTGTTGGCTTATTTTTCAAAATTTTCGCGCGTTTTGGATATTTAAAATTAGGTAATATTAGTATAAGGTACGTACACTTAGTACACATAACTTATAGTCATTAACTATCCGGAAAAAACTTATTCCGCGTTTTTTTTTCGATTTTTAAATTTTTTTAGAGAACGTGTAGGGCGTGTTGGCTTATTTTTCAAAATTTTCGCGCGTTTTTCGATATTTAAAAGTAGGTATTATTAATATAAGGTACGTACTCTTAGTACACATAACATAAAGTCATTATCTACCCGGAAAAACAATTTTCCGCAATTTTTTTAAATTTTTAAATTTTTTTTAAAGGGCGTGTAGGGTGTGTTGGTTCATTTGTCGAAATTTTCTTATATTTAAAAATAGCAAATGATACTATTAGGTATGTACACTTAGTACACATAACATACAGTAATTAACTATCCGGAAAAAAAATGTTCCGCAACTTTTTTAAATTTTTAACATTTTTTTAATGGGCGTGTAGGGCGTGTTGGCTCATTTGTCGAATTTGTCGTATATTTAAAAATAGCTAATGATACTATTAGGTACGTACACTTAGTACACATAACATAAAGTCATTAACTACCCGGAAAAAACTTTTTCCGCGAATTTATTTCGATTTTTAAATTTTTTTAGAGGGCATGTAGGGCGTGTTGTCTTATTTTTCGAAATTTTCGCTCGTTTTTTAATTTTTAAATTTAGGTAATATTAGTATAAGGTACGTACACTTAGTACACATAACATAAAGTCATTAGCTACCCGGAAAAATCTTTTTCTGTGATTTTTTTTCGATTTTTAAATTTTGTTTAGAGGGCGTGTAGGGCGTGTTGGCTTATTTTTCAAACTTTTCGCGCATTTTTGATATTTAAATCTAGGTAATATTAGTATAAGGTATGTACACTTAGTACACATAACTTACAATTATTAACTATCCGGAAAAAAAATTTTCCGCATTTTTTTTTGATTTTTAAATTTTTTTTGAGGGCATGTAGGGCGTGTTGTCTTATTTTTCGAAATTTTCGTATATTTAAAAAGAGCTAAAGATACTATTAGGTACATACACTTATTACACATAACATACAGTCATTAACTATTCGGAAAAAAATTTTCCGCGATTTTTTTTCGATTTTTAAATTTTTTTTAGAGGGAGTGTATGGCGTGTTGGCTTATTTTTCAAAATTTTCCCGCGTTTTTCAATATTTAAAATTAGGTAATAATAGTATAAAGTACGTACAGTTAGTAAAAACTAAATAAAGTCATTACCTAACCGGAAAAAAAATTTCCGCAATTTTTTTTCGATTTTTAAATTTTTTTAGATGTCGTGTAGGGCCTGTTGGCGTATTTTTAAAATTTTCGCGCGTTTTTCGATATTTAAATTTAGGTAATAATAATATAAGGTACGTACACTTAGTACACATAACTTACAGTAATTAACTATCCGGAAAAAAAATGTTCCGCAATTTTTTTAAATTTTTAACATTTTTTTAAAGGACGTGTAGGGCGTGTTGGCTCATTTTTCGAAATTTTCGTATATTTAAATTTAGGTAATATTAGTATAAGGTACGTACACTTAGTACACATAATATACAGTCATTAACTACCCAGAAAAAACTTTTTCCGCGATTGTTTTTCGATTTTTACATTTTTTTAGAGGACGTGTAGGGCGTGTTGGCTTATTTTTCAAAATTTTCGCGCGTTTTTCGATATTTAAAAGTAGGTATTATTAGTATAAGGTACGTACTCTTAGTACACATAACATAAAGTCATTATCTACCCGGAAAAAAAATTTTCCACAATTTTTTTAAATTTTTAAATTTTTTTTTAAAGGGCGTGTAGGGCTTGTTGGCTCATTTGTCGAATTTTTCGTATACTTAAAAATAGCTAATGATACTATTAGGTACGTACACTTAGTACACATAACATACAGTCATTAACTACCCGGAAAAAACTTTTTCCGCGAATTTTTTTCGATTTTTAAATTTTTTTAGAGGGCATGTAGGGCGTGTTGTCTTATTTTTCGAAATTTTCGCTCGTTTTTTGATTTTTAAATTTAGGTAATATTAGTATAAGGTACGTACACTTAGTACACATAACATAAAGTCATTAGCTACCCGGAAAAATCTTTTTCTGTGATTTTTTTTCGATTTTTAAATTTTTTTTAGAGGGCGTGTAGGGCGTGTTGGCTTATTTTTCAAAATTTTCCCGCGTTTTTCAATATTTAAAAGTAGGTATTATTAGTATAAGGTACGTACTCTTAGTACACATAACATAAAGTCATTATCTACCCGGAAAAAATATTTTCCGCGATTTTTTTTTATTTTTAAATTTTTTTTGAGGACGTGTAATGTGTGTTGGTTCATTTGTCGAAATTTTCTTATATTTAAAAATAGCAAATGATACTATTAGGTATGTACACTTAGTACACATAACATACAGTCAATAACTATCTGGAAAAAAAATTTTCCGCGATTTTTTTTTTATCTTTAACATTTTTTTAATGGGCGTGTAGGGCGTGTTGGCTCATTTGTCGAATTTTTCGTATATTTAAAAATAGCTAATGATACTATTAGGTACATACACTTAGTACACATAACATACAGTCAATAACTACCCGGAAAAAACTTTTTCCGCGATTGTTTTTCGATTTTTAAATTTTTTTAGACGGCGTGTAGGGCCTGTTGTCTTATTTTTCGAAATTTTCGCTCGTTTTTTGATTTTTAAATTTATGTAATATTAGTATAAGGTACGTACACTTAGTACACATAACATAAAGTCATTAGCTACCCGGAAAAATCTTTTTCTGTGATTTTTTTTCGATTTTTAAATTTTTTTAGATGGCGTGTAGGGCCTGTTGGCTTATTTTTAAAATTTTCGCGCGTTTTTCAATATTTAAATTTAGGTAATAATAGTATAAGGTACGTACACTTAGTACACATAACTTACAATCATTAACTATCCGGAAAAAATATTTTCCGCGATTTCTTTCGATTTTTAAATTTTTTTTGAGGGCATGTAGGGCGTGTTGTCTTATTTTTCGAAATTTTCGTAGATTTAAAAAGAGCTAATGATACTATTAGGTACATACACTTAGTACACATAACATACAGTCATTAACTATCCGGAAAAAACTTATTCCGCGTTTTTATTTTCGATTTTTAAATTTTTTTAGAGGACGTGTAGGGCGTGTTGGCTTATTTTTCAAAATTTTCGCGCGTTTTTCAATATTTAAAAGTAGACATTATTAGTATAAGGTACGTACACTTAGTACACATAACATAAAGTCATTATCTACCCGGAAAAAAAATTTTCCGCAATTTTTTTAAATTTTTAAATTTTTTTAAAGGGCGTGTAGGGCGTGTTGGCTCATTTTTAGAATTTTTCGTATATTTAAAAATAGCAAATGATACTATTAGGTACGTACACTTAGTACACATAACATACAATCATTAACTACACGGAAAAAACTTTTTCCGCGATTTTTTTTCGATTTTTAAATTTTTTTAGAGGGCGTGTAGGGCATGTTGGCTTATTTTTCCAACTTTTCGCGCGTTTTTGATATTTAAATCTTGGTAATATTAGTATAAGGTACGTACACTTAGTACACATAACTTACAATCATTAACTATCCGGAAAAAGTATTTTCCGCGATTTTTTTTTATTTTTAAATTTTTTTTGAGGACGTGTAGGGCGTGTTGGCTTAATTTTCAAAATTTTCGCGCGTTTTTCAATATTTAAAATTAGGTAATATTAGTATAAGGTACGTACACTTAGTACACATAACTTATAGTCATTATCTATCCGGAAAAATCTTATTCCGCGTTTTTTTTTCGATTTTTAAATTTTTTTAGATGTCGTGTAGGGCCTGTTGGCTTATTTTTAAAATTTTCGCGCGTTTTTCGATATTTAAATTTAGGTAATAATAGTATAAGGTACGTACACTTAGTACACATAACTTACAGTAATTAACTATCCGGAAAAAAAATGTTCCGCAATTTTTTTAAATTTTTAACATTTTTTTAAAGGGCGTGTAGGGCGTGTTGGCTCATTTTTCGAAATTTTCGTATATTTAAAAATAGCAAATGATACTATTAGGTATGTACACTTAGTACACATAACATACAGTCAATAACTATCTAGAAAAAAAATTTTCCGCGATTTTTTTTCGATCTTTAACATTTATTTAATGGGCGTGTAGGGCGTGTTGGCTCATTTGTCGAATTTTTCGTATATTTAAAAATAGCTAATGATACTATTAGGTACGTACACTTAGTACACATAACATACAGTCAATAACTACCCGGAAAAAACTTTTTCCGCGATTGTTTTTCGATTTTTAAATTTTTTTAGAGGGCGTGTAGGGCCTGTTGGCTTATTTTTCAAAATTTTCGCGCTTTTTTCGATATTTAAACTTAGGTAATAATAGTATAAGGTACGTACACTTAGTACACATAACTTAGAGTAATTAACTATCCGGAAAAAAAATGTTCCGCAATTTTTTTAAATTTTTAACATTTTTTTAATGGGCGTGTAGGGCGTGTTGGCTCATTTGTCGAATTTTTCGCTCGTTTTTTGATTTTTAAATTTAGGTAATATTAGTATAAGGTACGTACACTTAGTACACATAACATAAAGTCATTAGCTACCCGGAAAAATCTTTTTCTGTGATTTTTTTTCGATTTTTAAATTTTGTTTAGAGGGCGTGTAGGGCGTGTTGGCTTATTTTTCAAACTTTTCGCGCGTTTTTGATATTTAAATCTAGGTAATATTAGTATAAGGTACGTACACTTAGTACACATAACTTACAATCATTAACTATCCGGAAAAAAAATTTTCCGCATTTTTTTTTGATTTTTAAATTTTATTTGAGGGCATGTAGGGCGTGTTGTCTTATTTTTCGAAATTTTCGTATATTTAAAAAGAGCTAAAGATACTATTAGGTACATACACTTATTACACATAACATACAGTCATTAACTATTCGGAAAAAAATTTTCCGCGATTTTTTTTCGATTTTTAAATTTTTTTTAGAGGGAGTTTAGGGCGTGTTGGCTTATTTTTCAAAATTTTCGCGCGTTTTTCAATATTTAAAATTAGGTAATAATAGTATAAAGTACGTACAGTTAGTAAAAATTAAATAAAGTCATTACCTAACCGGAAAAAAAATTTCCGCAATTTTTTTTCGATTTTTAAATTTTTTTAGATGTCGTGTAGGGCCTGTTGGCGTATTTTTAAAATTTTCGCGCGTTTTTCGATATTTAAATTTAGGTAATAATAGTATAAGGTACGTACACTTAGTACACATAACTTACAGTAATTAACTATCCGGAAAAAAAATGTTCCGCAATTTTTTTAAATTTTTAACATTTTTTTAAAGGGCGTGTAGGGCGTGTTGGTTCATTATTCGAAATTTTCGTATATTTAAATTTAGGTAATATTAGTATAAGGTACGTACACTTAGTACACATAATATACAGTCATTAACTACCCGGAAAAAACTATTTCCACACTTTTTTTCGATTTTTAAATTTTTTTTAGAGGGCGTGTAGGGCGTGTTGACTTATTTTTCAAAATTTTCGCGCGTTTTGGATATTTAAAATTAGGTAATATTAGTATAAGGTACGTACACTTAGTACACATAACATAAAGTCATTAGCTACCCGGAAAAATCTTTTTCTGTGATTTTTTTTCAATTTTTAAATTTTGTTTAGAGGGCGTGTAGGGCGTGTTGGCTTATTTTTCAAACTTTTCGCGCGTTTTTCAATATTTAAAATTAGGTAATAATAGTATAAGGTACGTACAGTTAGTAAAAATTAAATAAAGTCATTACCTAACCGGAAAAAAAATTTTCCGCATTTTTTTTTGATTTTTAAATTTTTTTTGAGGGCATGTAGTGCGTGTTGTCTTATTTTTCGAAATTTTCTTATATTTAAAAAGAGCTAATGATACTATTAGGTACATACACTTATTACACATAACATACAGTCATTAACTATCCGGAAAAAAATTTTCCGCGATTTTTTTTCGATTTTTAAAATTTTTTTAGAGGGCGTGTAGGGCGTGTTGGCTTATTTTTCAAAATTTTCCCGCGTTTTTCGATATTTAAAAGTAGGTATTATTGGTATAAGGTACGTACAGTTAGTACACATAACTTACAGTCATTACCTTGCTGGAAAAAACTTTTTCTGCGATTTTTTTTCGATTTTTAAATTTTTTTTAGAGGGCGTGTAGACCGTGTTGGATTGTTTTTCAAAATTTTCGCGCGTTTTTCAATATTTAAAATTAGGTAATATTAGTATAAGGTACGTACACTTAGTACACATAACATACAGTCATTAACTACCCGGAAAAATTTTTTTCCGCGATTTTTTTTCGATTTTTAAATTATTTTAGAGGGCGTGTAGGGCGTGTTGTCTTATTTTTCAAAATTTTCGTATATTGAAAAAGAGCTAATAACACTATTAGTTACATACACTTAGTACACATAACATACAGTTATTAACTATCCGGAAAAAAATTTTCCGCGATTTTTTTTCGATTTTTAAATTTTTTTTAGAGGGCGTGTAGGGCGTGTTGGCTTATTTTTCAAAATTTTCGCGCGTTTTTGATTTTTAATATTAGGTAATATTAGTATAAGGTACGTACACTTAGTACACATAATATAAAGTCATTAACTACCCGGAAAAAAACTTTTTCCGCGATTTTTTTTTTGATTTTTAAATTTTTTTTAAAGTTTGTGTAGGGCGTGTTGGCTCATTTTTCGAAATTTTCGTATATTTAAAATTAGGTAATATTAGTATAAGGTACGTACACTTAATACACATAACATACAGTCATTAACTACATGGAAAAAACTTTTTCCGCGATTTTTTTTCGATTTTTAAATTTTTTTAGAGGGCGTGTAGGGTGTGTTGGCTTATTTTTCAAAATTTTCGCGCATTTTTTGATATTTAAAAATAGGTAATAATAGTATAAGGTACGTACAGTTAGTAAAAATTAAATAAAGTCATTACCTAACCGAAAAAAATTTTCTACAATTTTTTTAAATTTTTAAATTTTTTTTAAAGGGCGTGTAGGGCGTGTTGTCTTATTTTTCAAAATTTTCGCGCGTTTTTCAATATTTAAAATTTGGTAATATTAGTATAAGGTACGTACACTTAGTACACATAACTTATAGTCATTATCTATCCGGAAAAATCTTTTTCCGCGATTTTTCTTCGATTTTTAAATTTTTTAGAGGCTATGTAGGGCATGTTGGCTTATTTTTCAAAGTTTTCGCGCGTTTTTCGATATTTAAATTTAAGAAATGTTACTATAAGGTACGTACACTTAGTACACATAAGTTACTGTCATTACCTTGCCGGAAAAAAAATTGTCTGCGATTTTATTTTGATTTTTAAATTTTTTTTAGTGGGCGTGTAGGGCTTGTTGTCTTATTCTTCGAAAATTTCGCGCGTTTTTTGATATTTAAAATTAGGTATTATTAGTATAAGGTACGTACACTTAGTACACATAACATACAGTCATTAATTACCCGGAAAAAACTTTTTCCGCGATTTTTTTAAATTTTTAACGTTTTTTTAAAGGGCGTGTAGGGCGTGTTGGCTCATTTGTCGAAATTTTCGTATAATTAAAACTAGCTAATAATACTATTAGGTACATACACTTAGTACACATAACATACAGTCATTATCTACCCGGAAAAAAATTTTTCCGCATTTTGTTTAAATTTTTAAAATTTTTTTAAAGGGCGTGTTGTCTTATTTTTCGAAATTTTCGCGCGTTTCTCGATATTTAAAATTAGGTATTATTAGTATAAGGTGCGTACACTTAGTACACATAACATACAGTCATTATCTACACGGAAAAAAAATTTTCCGTAATTTTTTTAAATTTTTAAATTTTTTTAAAGGGCGTGTAGGGCGTGTTGGCTCATTTGTCAAACTTTTTGTATATTTAAATATAGCTAATGATACTATTAGGTACATGCACTTAGTACACATATCATACAGTCATTAACTATCTGGAAAAAAAAATTTCCGCAATTTGTTTTCTATTTTTAAATTTTTTTTTGAGGGCGTGAAGGGTGTGTTCGCTTATTTTTCAAAATTTTCGCGCGTTTTTCCATATTTAAAATTAGGTAATATTAGTATAAGGTACGTACACTTAGTACACAGAAAATACAGTCATTAACTACCTGGAAAAAAAATTTTCTGCAATTTTTTTAAATTTTTTAATTTTTTTAAAGGGCGTGTAGGGCGTGTTAGCTCATTTGTCAAAATTTTTGTATATTTAAAAATATCTAATGATACTATTAGGTACATACACTTAGTACACATAACATACAGTCATTAACTACCAGGAAAAAACTTTATCCGCAATTTTTTTTCGATTTTTAAATATTTTTTAGAGGGCGTGTAGGGTATGTTGGCTTATTTTTCAAAATTTTCGCGCGTTTTTCGATATTTAAAATTAGTTAATAATAGTATAAGGTACGTACAGTTAGTAAAATTTAAATAAAGTCATTACCTAACCGGAAAAAAATTTTCCGCAATTTTTTTAAATTTTTAAAATTTTTTTAAAGGGCTGTCGTACACTTAGTACAAATTAAATAAAGTCATTACCTAACCGGAAATAAATTTGTCCGCGGTTTTTTTAATTTTTTAAAAAAATTTTAAAGGCCAGTGTTTTAATACAATTTTAATAATTTAAATTAGGTTTTAATTAATTTTATACCTGTGCCCTTTTTTAGTTTTTAATACCTTTAAACCTGCTGATGTGGAAGCTGCTTTTTTTTTCATTTTTAGTAGAATCTTTTTTTTTTTGGTTAATATTTTTTATTTATAGATTTTAAATTAAAAAAAGTGTATTATTATTATTTCAATTAAATTTTCATGCATTTTTTCTCGTGTAATTTTTTTGCAATTGTTTTAATTTCAATAAAAATCGGATAAAAGTATTTTAATAAACTTTACGATGTGTTTTGTAAACTCTTCTAAGTTACATTTAAAGTCGCGGAATTTGTTTTCAAAAATTGAACTTAAAAAGTGCAACATTCTTTACTACAAGGTGTGCAGTAAAGGTAAGATTTTAAATTTTATTAAATATTTTCTTAATTCTTTACTTAGGTGAACATATTGCTAAGTATTATTTCATTTCTACATGTAACGAATCTATCGTTTGAGGTTTAGCGTCTTTAGATTCACCCTGTAAATGTAATCACGGATGTATAGAAAGGTTCTCACCTCATGCTTGGGGGTGGCCGGGAGGTCATTATGACGATGACTCCCTGCCCTCCAAGATGAGAAGAATGGCCCAAAAGTACTACATCGATGGTTAATAGGATAGATCCTAGAAGAACCATCGATGCAGAACTTTTGGACGTGAGACTCTTTACAAATTGTTAATAGGAGGATGGTAGTACATCCTTCTGTATTGTTGTAATTAATACATCTTATAGATGTTTTCATTCTTGTTGAAGTGATAGCTCACTTCTAGGTCCGAGTGTGTCCAAGAGACTTGGACACACCTGGAGCCTTTGTTATCATAATCACATGTTCTATTGTAATATTTGGTATAAATATTAGACCGTGTAGATTGAGAAGGCAGAATTGTTTGAATTAAGAAGATTGGTTACAACTACCAAACAGACTGTTACTCTGCTTCTCAATCTACAGCGTGTCACTGTTATTGTGAATAAAGACGATATTTCAACTTGTACTCTCGATGTGTGGACTCAGTCATTTCTTGGGCAGTGGGACTTATGTTACAGCCGCCACTTAGCCGATGTCTCCACCAGACGACGGAGCCTCCAGCAACCACGTGTAAGACGACATCTCTACAATATTCTCTACCACAGGTCTCCTGAGGTACCGACCCTTGTGTCCCTGGTGGTTAAGTGTGCAACACAGGAGCCAATAGACCGAAAGACTTAATCATCAACATCCATTCGACACTTCTAGATGGCTAGCAGAGATCTCTCTACTAACCCTACGGAAACGGGGATGTTACATACAATACAATCATTGATAATCTTATAAATTTCATTTTTATTAATTAAAACAACCAATCATTGTTTTTGTCATGAGTATCTCTTTGTTTGGGTTTAATTAACAGTTAACCACTAAGCTCTGCCACCACATCAAGGTGTATACTCATTGGCAGAGTTTTCTTGTTTAGGGAACAAGAAACCCTCTATCACTCAAGAGATGTAAATGATAGAGGAAAAGAAATCCCATTCATTATTTAAAGACATTTTCACATCTTAGCACAACTTAAGTGGCCTTATGCACTTTTGCAAAAGGAACCCAGCTATTTATTGCGATAACTATAAAACTACACTACTAGACACATTCACTTAATTAGCCTGCAATTATGGCACTGAGCCATCAGCATACGATTTGGCATGAAGTAAATGTGCTAGTTAGATGTATCTGAAGTTTTGGTATTCTATAACAACAGAAAAGCCCTGTCACTAATTTAGAATAGCTAGTCCTGTGAGATGACCTGAAAACTGAAAAAAGTGCTGTTGGAAGAGGGAATCTACCATTCATCTGAAGTTTTGGTATTCCATAACAACAGAAAAGCCCTGTTACTAATTTAGATTAGCTAATCCTGCAAGATGACCAGAAAACTGAAACAGGAAGCACTGTTGCAAAAGGAACCCAGCTATTTATTGTGATAACTATAAAAACTACACTACTAGACACATTCACTTCATTAGCCTGCAATTATGGCACAGAGCCGTCAGCATACGATTTGGCATGAAGTGAATGTGCTAGTTAGATGTATCTGAAGTTTTGGTATTCCATAACAACAGAAAAGCCCTGTCACTAATTTAGATGAGCTAATAATGTGAAACAACCAGAAAACTGAAACAGGAAGCACTGTTGCAAAAGGAACCCAGCTATTTATTGTGATAACTATAAAAACTACACTACTAGACACATTCACTTCATTAGCCTGCAATTATGGCACAGAGCCATCAGCATACGATTTGGCATGAAGTGAATGTGCTAGTTAGATGTATCTGAAGTTTTGGTATTCCATAACAACAGAAAAGCCCTGTCACTAATTTAGATGAGCTAATAATGTGAAACAACCAGAAAACTGAAACAGGAAGCACTGTTGCAAAAGGAACCCAGCTATTTATTGCGATAACTATAAAAATTACACTACTAGACACATTCACTTCATTAGCCTGCAATTATGGCACAGAGCCGTCAGCATACGATTTGGCATGAAGTGAATGTGCTAGTTAGATGTATCTGAAGTTTTGGTTTTCCATAATATCAGAAAAGCCCTGTCACTAACTTAGATGAGCTAATCCTGTGCGGCAACCTGAAAAACTGAAAAAATGCTGTTAGGAGAGGAAATGTGCTATTTATCTGAAGTTTTCGTATTCTGTAACATCAGAAAAAGGGCTTTCCTGATGTTATGGAATACCAAAACTTCAGATAGTTAGTAATATAGATGAGCATTTGAGGAAAACAATACATTGAATGCATTTATATTTAATTTTTCATTTATACTTATCTCTACATTGGGTACAAACAAAGTGTTTATCTGCTATAAACTTTTTATTTTCACATGTAGAGTGAAACCACTTTCTACAATACACGCAAAGCACTTGCAGGTCTTGATTCGAACCAACACATGTTTCAAAGTTGCAAGTGGACCAATCTTTATCGTAACCTTTTAACATCATAGATGTTAATTTTTTTGTAGATTTTGAACATAAATTAATTGGGATGTTTTTAAATTCATCATCCATTGCTATTTTAAGCAGGTTTTAATTATTTTATCACCAAGCTTTACTCTTGGTTCTGTTGGCTCATAATTGTATTTTTCGGATTCATCACAACAGTTTGTCAAAATGTTGTTCATCCAACGTCTGAAAGTTTCACGATCTATCATCATTGGTTCTTTCCGTTGCAGTATAGAAAGAAAGTTAATAACCCGCAAACTTGCACTTGCGTAGCAAATTTTCACAATTTTTGCCAAGCATGTAAACAGTTCAATTTGTTTTTCTGGAATTAAGATACTCAAAGAATCAAGTATGACAATTTTTTGGGAATTGAAATCAATTAAACCTAATGTACAATGAGATCCTTGGCTTGTCATTGGTAGAAGGACTGCAATTAAATTCCTATTTAGGGCCTGAGTGTTAATTATTTTCTCTGCTAATGTGTCGTAGTAGTTGTTATTTATTGATAGAATGTAGCTATCAAGAAGTACCACTATTTCTTTCAGGCTGTGCATGCTTACTGCAACTTTCATGCAATCTGTAATGACACCATTTTCAATTTCCTTTCCTTTTGCAAGAGTGGGGTTGTCTTCAATGTTTACAGGAGGTAAATTTGTAAACATTGCACAAATTGTTGCTCTAGTTGGAAGCTCAGAAATTTCTCCTGAAATTCTTTGAACTTCTTGCATGGGAGTTGCAGAAAGCTGTATCTCATCTACATCTATATCATCTACAAATTCTGTTGAAGATGTTGATACTTTTTTTTTGCCAAACTCATTAGTGAGTTCAGCCAATGGTATTCCAGGTTTCGGTGTTGAACTTCTAATCTGTTTTGCCAGAATAGAATCATTTGCCTCGAATACTTTATAGTCAAAGTCAATCGTTCATGGCTTTTTTCTTCCAGATTTTGTTGTTGTTTTCATCAGTTCCATGAGATGGTATTTAGCAGTGTTAGAGAATAATTTTGAACCATTATAAGCTTCGACGGCTAGTACATGAAAGCATGAACTTTTATGAACTAGACAAGATTGCTTGGCTCTTTGGTTGACTGTAACAACACTGTCTCGAAATGGGCTACCAACAACGTACACTCGATTGGCAGGATCCAAAGATACTCTCCCTTGATCAATGCACATTCGAGCGATGAATCGTTGAGACATTTTACACCTTTTTCGCCTTCCACTACATCTGGATTTACTGTGTTTCGTTTGACTTCAGAAGCAATTTCATCAATTGCATAAAGTTTTACATCTGGCAGTTGCAATTGCAGTGATTCCTTTTGGAATTGTTCCTTTATATGCCAGTTTCCTCTGTTTCGATATGCACGATTCATTTCATTTAAGAAGTACATTTGGCACATAAACAAATCATCACTTGAATGTCAACTGGCAGTTCTTCATGATTTTGGTAGCTTTTGATAAAAGCAGTCATACTCTCGCTTATGTTTGTGGTGGAAAGCATATTTCTGAATGCAGCAAGTTTTTTCGTAACAGCTGCAATGCCATGGTTTTTTAAATCATCTTTAAGATGAACATCGGCATAATCTATGAAACGTTGAAACCATTTGAGCTCAAAAAGATCATACATCTTTTCAAATGCATCTGTGTTTTCACACAATAAAAGGTCTCGAGTGTGACTCGTATACCCAGAAACATCACCTGACAGTCCTTTCTTCTTTTTTAACCAAAACTTAATGTCTTGCAAAATATGATTTTGACAAAACACAAGATTAGTTTTGGAATGGGGCACAGTTTCTAATACAGCTTTTACAATACCTTGTTCTCTATCTGTAGCTAAAGGGACGTCTTTCCCGTGCTTGTTTAAATTAAGCAAGTCAACAATTATTTCCCGGAAACTGAACCTGTGTGTTTTGTAAAATTTGTTCGTATGCAAGAAAGAAATAGAGGAAATATTTTCTCACCTTCCAACTCTGTGTTTCTCATCGTTAAAATTGTGACATACACTTCAATCAGATTAAAAGTTGTGTCATATGAAAGCAGTTGCTCCAATTCAGGACTCCTGAAACTGCGAACCAGTAAACGATTATCCACTGTTATTGCTTCTTTATGCCCGCATGCCACAATTAACTCCGGAAAAGTGACAATTTTCAGGATAAATTCTGACAACTCTCCTTTTGCAAGTAGGTGTAAATTGTAAAATTCATCGCCACTTATCTCTCTTGCCTTTTTAACAGCATAGAGAACATTTTGATTTTGCCTTAGATCACGAGGCAAAGCATGCCCTTCTATGTCAAGAACTTTAGGGTTTCCTTCAGGTAGATTGCAGACTTCATTAGTTGCAATTTGCTGAATGTCGTCATAGGCTCTTAATGGTTTTTTCCTTGAGAAATCTCCTGTTTCAGTTTTTTCAAGTGCTTGGTAATGTGCACTCATATAAACGTGTGTCTTTTAACGTTTTCATGAGGTTGTCTAGGGCACATTTCTGGTTTTCCGAGGTATAGCACAAGACGAGCAGGTCTTTCTGATTTGGAGTTCCTTAGTGAAAACACTTGTTTACGCCAACCTTTTGTCCACAATAATATTTTATTATAACAGGGTTTTTAGTAGCATTAGAGCCACTAGTGCACCAAATCCAATCATCAACAATAAAGTTTTTGTCGTCTGGTGGCTGCAAGCGAAAAGCTAGCAGATCACCTCCTTTCACATTGCTGTGACCCACAGAAATGACATTTTCAGTTATGATGTCATGTTCTATGTTAAACAAAATACTTTCTGTATCAGTAATGGCACTAACATTTGACCTGAATGTTGCCATGTTATAATTAAAAATATCAATGGAAGTGGTTTAAAGAAGCAGATGTGAAAAATGAAATCCTATAAACTGAATGTAAAAGAAAATTCCAACCTAGAAAAAAATTAGAAGCAGAAAAAACAAATATATATTTATTGAAATAACTCACAGGTTGTATAAATATGTATTCATACATTTTGGTGAATTGTTCTTCAAGGAATATTGGTTTAGTAACTAAACTATTATGAAAATCAATTTTAAAAATTATTAAATGAAATGACTAATTGATGTGACTTGCAGGTTGCTTTGTCTTAAAATGTACCATTTTATTCATTCAAATTTTTTATACATTGGCTATATCCAAAACATTAAAACCTTGACTTAAGCATGGTTTACACACTACTACTTTTGATGCTAGTCATTGGCTTCTTTTGATACCAACTTCTTTTTGATGCAGAGAATATTGCTGGCTTCTAAAGCCGGTGGCCCACTAGGTTGGTGATGTGGCACAGCAAGTAGTTTCCAAATAGAGGTCTGCCCACTATGAATGTGGGTGTGGCATGGTTTTTCCCCTCTAGCCCTAATTCCTCCTCCTGTATGCCACAGTATTCATGGAGACAGTGATGAGTGGTGATGATGTCTTTTTTTGCTGCTGTGATGGAGGTAGAGGAAAAAAAGAAAGTACACAAACTATAGAAGGAACCTGATAAACTTTTCTCTGCCCTTTCATCCATTAGGGTGGAAACGAGGAGAAGCACAGTGAAATTTTGACTACAAGTTGGAAACTTTCTCCAGAGTGTTGCCACGCTGCACTTCTGCCCTAATGGATAGTGCTCCGTTCTTTTACATGCATTTTGTTTGGGAGCTGTTTTTTTGCCGCACCGTACCACACCGCATCACTAGCATTGTGGACGAGCAGCTTAACTTCGCTAGTTTAAACCATTTAGACTGCAGCTAAGAAATCTGAAGTCATGAGCATTTCCAGCAAAAAATTTACAAGAAACTAGAAAGCATTTTAGAAATTAGAGGAGTAGCTCAATCAATTAAGGATATTTTTATGTTGATATGAACATGATAATAGTGAGTCAAGATACATTTCTAGTTTCTAATACATTTTCAATTTAGAATCATGCTACTATTGTCGAGATTCACGTGCAAATAAGAAAACATCTCACTTGATGTTTAAACCCTCCAAAGTTCCAACATAGAACACTGTTAAGGAGTTTTCAATAAAACATCTTTGGAACTCTTGTTAAAACGAGGTTTGCTGCAGGCTAGCCTTCTTGCGCAAGCACAGTAGCTCAAATCAGCCAGCTAAATGCTCGATACCAGCATCAAAGACTCAAGTAGAACATGGTCAACTTTGATGCAGCAACCACTTGATGCCACAAAATCAAAATTTTAAATGCTAGTGAATAAAAGGAGTTGGTTCTTTAGACATTTTACCAGCGAATTTGCTTGCGTCAAAAGAAGCCAGCGACTAGCATCAAAAGTAGCACCATGTAAGCCATGCTTTGTATTCAGA
This sequence comes from Brachycybe producta, assembly GCA_036925085.1. Lineage (NCBI taxonomy): Eukaryota > Metazoa > Arthropoda > Diplopoda > Playtdesmida > Andrognathidae > Brachycybe > Brachycybe producta. The sequence continues at coordinate 5,799,722 of JAUPFP010000010.1, read as the reverse complement.
GTGGGCCAACAAAGTGAGAACATTGCGTAAAAAGTAATATAATTACATCAAAATTTGTTTAACTGTATTCATAATAGCTTAAATTGTTTACTCATTTACTTACTTAAATACTTAGCTATATGATGTCTTTATTTCGACAATTTCTGGGCGCCATTTTTGGTTTTAATATGCCAATTGTTTACATCAGCAGGTTACATTTTTTTTTACCAAGAATGAGAAAAATTACCGCTGAAGACCATATTCTGATTAAACATTTGCGAATTGAAAAACAGTGGGGTGCTAGGAGAATGATCAATGAGTTTCCAAACAAAATCCGGAGCATAGCTAGTGTTAGTCGGGTTATCAATAAAATTGACAATGACGGCGGTACAACAAAACATAAACCCAGAAGTGGTAGACCAAAATCTGCCAGAACACAACAGAATATTGAGCGGGTGAGTGGGGTGATCTGCAGTCAAGATGATGATCCTCACAGTCACAAAAGTCCGTGGGAAATACAAACAAAATTACATGAAACAATATAATTAATTAAATTATATTTTTAAATAACTCGTATGCTACAAGATGTTCTCATTTTTGTTAGCCCACCCTGTATACAGTATATAAACATTAGGTTTTACGGTATCATATAAATCATGTAAATTCAACATGTGCACATGTTTCTTATTAGATTTTCATGTATCGGCCAAACAAGACCTACCAACATGCTATATTTTATTTAAATTGACAAGTGGTCCTTATACTAGGATTTTACCATGATTTCCCTATCCTGTCTTTTCTTGAATTGTTCACAGTAAATTGATAAAATATTTCCAAGCCAATTTTTATTCACGAGCAGCAATATGACGTGTTTTAGAAATGATGACGGTTGGTTATTATAATAAAAATTTTCATCAAGATACCTTTCAAATTAAACTCTTTAGAGCTGTTTTAAAAAGTATGAGAAACATTGATTCAAATGAATGTGAAAATGAACCACTGAGCCTGATTACATATTTATTTTGTCCCAGAATGGCGACACGGCAGTGACCATCACATGATGGCCACTGCCGTGCCACTTGTATTTTGGAGAATATTAAAGTTTTCCAGGAAAAGCATTACAAAAAAATCAGATTGTTTTAGAAACTAGAATAGTTAAAAACACTGCCATTGTAGGCCTACTTTTGCAATATATACATATTCATAATCACAAATACCAGACTAGTAACAAAAGACAGACACATTCTTTGAAAGGGTGATATTTAGAGTTAAGAATGAAATTCAATGAAAAAAGTTTAAAACAGGCATGTGCAACTTCATTAAGAGGCTACATCGCAAAATTACTTTGAAAAATGTCCACAAAGAACTCTAGCATCGTTTTTCTATTGAGCCCATAGGCCCAATGTTAAAGAAAAAATGTTAATTTTTAAAATACACAGTCGCGGCAATGTTTATTTTTCATATTTTAAGTTGTCCAATATTAAGTTTTCAAAGTGCAATGTGCACCTTAACTATATGCTGATCTGGTGATAGAATGACAAAAAATTGGTAATTGGTGTGTGCATGCGTGTGTGTGTGTGGTGTGGGTTTGTGTTGTGGTGTGGTGTGGTGGACGTGGGTGAGTGTGGGCATGGCCCCTACAAGGGTTCTGATAGAGATCTAGCCTGAGGGCCCGGCGTGGTGGGTCGGCCAGCTAAGTGAGATGAACAGAAGACAAAAAGCGACTTTGTAAAATAATTGACTTTTGTTTTGTCCATCCAACTAAATTATTTTGTTAGGCACGTTATTATGGAGCCCTGTAAATGACACGCATCACAAATTCACAACTTCACAATTTGTTATTACAAACATTAATTCGTAATTACAAAGTGTACAATTCGTAATCACAAATTTAAATTCATAATAACGAATTGCACAATTTGTAATTACGAATTTACAATTCGTATTAACAATCTTCACAACTGGTTATTACAAACATTAATTCGTAATTACAAAGTGTACAATTCGTAATTACAAAGTGTACAATTCATAATTACAAAGTGTACAATTCGTAATCACAAATTTAAATTCATAATTACAAATTTAAATTCATAATTACAAATTTAAATTTATAATAACGAATTGCACAATTTGTAATTACGAATTCCACAACTTGTAATTACGAATTGCACAATTTGTAATTACGAATTTACAATTCGTTTTAACAAACTTCACAATTTGTTATTACAAACATTAATTCGTAACTACAAAGTGTACAATTCGTAATCGCAAATTTAAATTCATAATTACAAATTGCACAATTCGTAATTACGAATTGCACACTTTGTAATTATAATTCGTATTAACAAACTTCACAATTTGTTATTACAAACATTAATTCGTAATTACAAAGTGTACAATTCGTAATCACAAATTTAAATTCATAATTACAAATTGCACAATTTGTAATTACGAATTTATAATTCGTATATTAACAAACTTGACAATTTGTTATTACAAACATTAATTCGTAATAACAAAGTGTACAATTCGTAATCACAAATTTAAATTCATAATTACAAATTTAAATTCATAATAACGAATTGCACAATTCTTAATTACTAATTGCACACTTTGTAATTACGAATTTGCGATTCGTATTAACAAACTTCAAAATTTGTTATTACAAACTTTAATTCGTATTTGACATTATGTCTAATAATAGTGTCTAATATAGTGGTACTAGGTGAAAAGATGGCCCCGTAAAAAGTTATCAGATCTTTAACTCAAAACTCTACTCTCCCAACTTTCATGAATTTTTGAAAAAATAAAGACAAAATAGCATAGTTTCACATCCATGCATTAGTTTGTTAATATTCCGGTTGTTTTTTGTTTCCGATGTTTTGTTCTGAACATAGCTGTTAAACCGCTATTTAACATGGAAGCTAATGGAGATTTTAATATGCCGGTAAGTTCTTTTGCGGTTTTCTTGCAAATTACTTTCACAATAATCGTGAAATGAAAGTGGCGTAGCTCGGCTTGTTTGGGCCCCTCCCCCATCGCGCCGCTTAAAACTTTGCACTCCCTTTACATCTACCTCCACTTAGCCCTCATGTCGGGGTAGGTGCTATTTTGATGAACGGCAGAACGGTCCGAACAGTCGGGAAAATAGTAGAAACAGTCAGAAGGTTAGGTTTAGTAAAATGAAGCTTGTTGCAGGGGTCTGGGGGCACAGCCCCCCATTTTGTAGAATATTTTTTTAGAGTATTGTCCATTTTTTCGATCGTTCCTCCTATTGAGCATATTAGTTAACAGTCGGAACAATAGACTAATTCGATTTAATAATTCTTAAAGAAAAATCGGGGTCTGCGCCCCCAAACCCCCTGCAACAACTTAATTTTACTAAACAAAACCTTCCGACCGTTCCTACTATTTTCTGGACTGTTCGTACCGTTTTCCGGACCGTTCTGCCGTTCATCAAAATAGCACCCACTAAAAAATTTTTATGCACACTAATTGTTTAAGGTGTCACAGCACAGAATAAAAAGTTATAGTAGATTTCTATTAGATTTATAGTAGATTTCTATTAGAATTTGTTACAAATGTTGCCATTAGATAGCGATGCGTGAATTCATGTGTGAGGTGTCAGAGTCGCTGTGCCCATTGATCTCTATGAAGATTTACTGGTGCAACTATGTAGTTTTTAAAAGTAAATAATCAATAAAAGTCGATTTATTTTCGAAAATAACTGAATAAATTAAGTGAGTGATTTGGAATGACTCACTTAATTTATTCACTTATTTATGAAAATACATCGACTTTCATTTCGTTTTTTGCGCCCACCTCCTGCACCCCCCTCCTCCCCGCAGTTGCGGGTCTTGCGGTTCCCTAGCTACACCCCTGAGTAATGTGCAAGAAAACAGCAAAAGAACTTAACGACATATCAAGTCTCCATTCGCTTCCGTGTTAAATGTTTCGGTTTTACAACAATGTTCTGAACAAAACACCGAAAGCAAAAAAAAAACTTGGAATATTAAAAAACTAATGCATGGGTTTGAAACTACGTACTTTTGTCTTTTATTTTTAAATATCCACAAAAATTGGGAGAGTAATTTACGAGATAACGGCAAAAAAAACTTACTGGTGCAGCTACTTTGCCTACTGTCACTAGAGTGGCAATTGGAGTTTGAAGTTTGCTAATACGAATTGTAAATTCGTAATTACAAATTGTACAGTTCGTAATTAAGAATTTAAAGTTGTAATTACGAATAGCACAATTTATAATAACGAATTGAAGTTTGTAATAACAAATTAGAAATTTTTTAATTACGAATTAAAGGTTGTAATAACAAATTTTCCTTTTTGTTTCGTATTTGTGGTTTATTGCTATGGACAACACGTGCCTGTTTGATACATGTACATTTAAAAAGAAAATGACATGCTTTTTGATTTAAAGCTGAAATTTGCAAACTTAATTAAAAATGCGGCATGCAACAGAAAGCGATTACTGGGTGGGTGGCCCTTAACCGTAGCAGTAGGACCTACTGCAAGGATCTTTGGTAGGCCCCAACCTACCGGGTAGGTAGGGGGCCCGCAAAAATATTTGGCCTGGGGGCCCACTTCAGGATGTGGGGGCCATGGATGTGGGTGTTGTGGTTGTGTGTGTGTTGTGGCATGTGTGGTATGTGTCGCGTGTGATGGTCGTGTGTGTGTGTGGGGGGGGTGTATATGTGTATTTGTGCCATTATGTGGTAGAAATCTGAGCAGCCCAGACTAATCTGCAGCCTGCTGCGAGTCTCTCCTCTACTTTAAACAATGGCGGTAAACGCCTTTAATCAGTGATGTATGAAGGAAGTGTTAGAAAGAAACGAAAGATGGAAGGGGGAGGGAAAACACTTTTTTTCTCTTTGGAGTATAAACTAAAAGTTTCAAAATAATTGCAGGTCTTAAAAAATTATTACTTGATTTAAATAAAAAAATCCAATTTAAATCAAAAAATGTGATTTTTTTAAAAAAAAAATCATTTCCCACAACCCTGGCTTTAACTCTGCGTTTCATCTACATCTTTGAAAAGAAATTGACACTGGAGTAGCAAATGAATCACATAGTAATAATAAGCATTTTAATTTCTTTTAAAATAAACTTTTCATACCAATTGCAATTTTTTTTATTTCAAGGGCCGATAAATTAGGGCATGTAAACACGTCTTTGAAAGAAGTGAGAGACTGGAAGAACTTTTTTCTCTTTGAAAGGAAAAATGATTCAAAATGAAAAGAGAAATTTTAAATTAGATTTTAAGTTAGTTTGTTCATCCTAAATAACTTATTTTCAAATATAAAAAATTTCTCCCTCTTTCCCATGTTTAATTAAAATTCCTAATTGTGTTGCTGGGATCTCAGACAAAAGTTGTTTCATCGTGAAAATACTTTTTATAAACATTTACTTTTCTTGTTTTATGTCCAAAATTTAAAATAAAGGTTTATCTGTTAATTAAACACGTCTCTTTTCAATATGAATCATTTTCACTTTAAGGCCTTGTTTCCACTGGGTGTAAAATTTCAACTTTTTAACAATTGAACTTGTGAAAAATGGAACCTACTTGGCCCCCTGGCTGTGATAGTGAATGGGCGGGGCCACATGTCTTCCATTTTTCACCAGTTGAATTGTCAAAAAGTTGAATATTTCGTCCCAGTGGAAACAAGGCATAAGAGAAAAAAGTTCTCCCCCCTTGTTCAATTCTTTCAAAGGCGTGCGTGTTTACCCGCCACTATTTAAAAATCGAAAAACCTGAGAGCACGATGCTTTTTTTAAAAAAAATGTGAAATGGAAAAACAGACTTGCAATTGGTATGAAAAGTTTATTTTAAAAAAAATTAAAATGCTTATTACTATGTAATTCATTTGCTATTTCAGTGTCCAGGAGACCAGGAGAGAGTCATCAAGCACATTTTCTAGGTGCCGCACCTTCTCCGAGCTGGAGAACTTCAACCGGCACGGGGAGAAATGCCTAAAAACCAATTTCAGACAACCAACCAACATCGAGCGCAAGGGGAAACTCTCGTTCCCTTTGATGTCACGACGTCCCAACATTACTGGGAGGAGCAGGAGGACAAGATAGACATTAACATCATAGCCTGAGGTGTTAATCAGGGCTTCTATGACAGCATTGGTTTTGGTCAACCCCTTCTTGGTGGGGCTGCCACGAGAGAAAACTGCAGGGGTGATGGGCCAACACACACCCCCTCGAGGACCTCCAGCTTGAGTTGCAACAAGAGGCCACCATACAACAGGCAGAAAAAGATAAGGTACATGGGGAGGAAAGCCTCGCTTAGCTTCGCACAGTTTGCTCCCGTCTTGCCGAGCTGGGCCTTCCCTGCACAGGGCAACTCCCGAAGGAGGAGCTCCTGCAAATCGAGGCTCACCTAAAAAGGGCTAAATAAACAATGCCATCGGCCACACTAATGCCACTGCTTTTGAGCTCTCCATCCACCGCCACAACTACCTTGTCTACATACTCGCTCTCTATGATGCACTGCTCAATTTGCCGGCGCCACCACCTCATCATCTCACATCACTATCTTCACCATCAATGCTACGATGCACAGCACCACCACGTCGGGAAGTCACCGCATCAGCTCCAACACTACCATCCATAGTGGTAGACCCCGGACCTGTCAGCATTAAGGTTCCCACTGGGCCCACCCAAAAGGACCTCAACAGGCCAGTAAGGACCACCACTCTTTCCATGACTCTCTCCTGCATTCATGGCCACACTGCTCTTCGCCTCGTGGCTCCCAACCTCGACCCCGATGCCGATCTGACGGAAGAAGTCAGCAGGAGCAGTACAGCTCCTCCAGACATGGTCCTCCGCCTTGTGACGACTTCAACTGAAGGGCCATGTCACCCCAACAGGACCTGCATGTTCAACTGGACCGCGACCATCGTTGCGTGTATCAGGGCCCAACAAATGTGGCTTCGTGCCACTCTCCTCCTCCGCTACCACCAGGTCGCCCTCCTGGAAGGTCTACACACGTGTCCCCAGCACCTCTGCCTTCTGCCGATCGTGCCACCTTTTTAAGGAAACAGAAGGCCATTACGGACCTTCTGCAAGGAGTAATGTGGGAGGGAGGTGATCCAAGGGAATCACTGGGTCTTCCCCCAGGAAGTGCAAAACCAGCGGAGGCCCTGAGCAAGGGATCGGCCTAAAAGCACAGTCAGCTAGCCCGCGACATGGCCCGGTCTGCCTTGCACCATGCCAGACCAATCGTGGGTGCATCAAATAGTATGGGACCTGCAGCCTCCAAACCGCCACAACCAGCTGCACCGCCCACAGTACCCCTTACCGGGACTACTATGGGGCGGTTACCTCCAGTGAGAGGCTCCTCAACAACCGGTGGGTCACTTGGCAGTGCGAAGTGCGCTCTGCCAACACCCTTTACATGGGACACTTCACTCTACAGGAAGGGTTTCCTCGATTGGACCTCCCTTCACGGGAGTGATATATCATTATGTATACCAGTAATGTTTCGTTTTTTCAAAAAAATACTGTATGTTTTTTAATGGTTTTTTTAATGGGTGTGGCCACAGGAAACCTCCAGGCAACTGCACCTGGAGGGGACAGAGGTCACATCTGACCGCTCACCCATAGACTTTATGGTGAAAGGTCTGCTGGCACCAAAATGGCGTCTGTCCCAACAACCAACTGTAGCTGTCAGGCAGACCACCATAGGGAATTTGTCTGCTCAATCAAAAAATTAAAATTGAGCAGACCAGGTTGCCACAATCCTTTCAACTTACCTGTTCCGTCTCGGGAACAGGTCAGTCGAGCCAGCCAGGATTGCTCCCCAGAACCTGACCTTCTTAGGTGCCGGACGGCTTCACTGGCGGTGTTGCAAAAGTGGAGCCCATCCACTCCGCAGCCCACTGATGTGCCCACCACAGGCACATCTGGGTGTTACGCCACCCAAAACCAGTATCGAAGACCGTCCCCCGAAGACGGCTTTCCAACAGGGCTCGGAATTCCTCGAAAAAAATATCATGGAGTTGCGGATGTATGAGAAGCGTCCGACTTGTTAGGAGGTCTACCAGGGCAACCACGGGCTCGGTTTCGCACCCTGGTAATGGATCAGTTATAAACTGTCCAGCCATACCTCCCAGGTCGCATCCCAGCAAACGTTGGATGAATGGGGCTGCACGCCGGGCTAGACGAACTATCCCGGCATCTAGTCCCAAGACATCCAAAATTGCAAACGTTTGCTGGACCGGGTTCACAACCATTACTACTGGAAAACCTCCACAACCAAAGCCACCACATGGCACATGTTGCACGGCGGTAGCCTTGCTACCCACGGCTCTGGAAGTGGCTCATCCAGAGGGTATTGGCTGTGGTATTGGCAACCCTCTATTCCCGGCTGGTCCTGCCAAAAACCAAGTCGGTTCTTCAGATACACCTCTGCTCCTGAATACGGGGGCAATGCACGAATACGTTGTCCCTCGGCCTCTGGCCTAGGGGAGGCTGACGTTTCTGGTCATAGGGTATCGAATACCCTGCCGGCATGGACCGGAGAAAAGGGTGTACCCCCACTGGGGGTCACGGGGTCACATCTTGGGGGAACACTGACTCCTGCCACCAAGGTTCCTTCGCCCTTAGGTGAGGGCAAAGTCACACAGTGAAGGGTTCCCACTGCTCGAGCCTGCAGGCTCGAGACTGCATCCACCTTCGGAGAGGATGGAGGTGTGCCGACCAAAACATCGTGCATCGACCTACCATCTATACGCGCCGCCTCAACCGGACGAGTATAGACCGGTTGACTCCTGGCCGGCATGCCTGCCTGAGTACGCTGGGACTCCTTTTTTTCTGCCACAAAGCCTCCAGTTTTGGCTCCCTGGCGCCTACTACTGGAGGGTGTCGGACTCCCCTTCCTCTCACGCTTGGACTTTTTACGGTCATTCTTTTTCTTTTTCTTCCCGTGAGATGACGGTTGACCATGCGTCGTGTCAGACTTAACTGACCCCGACGACTTACTGGACCGGTCAGGCGTAGGTGGGTGGTTAGCCTCCTTCGCCCTTTCGGACTCCTTCTTTGAAGTTTTCCGGCCGGAGCCATACTCTTCTTCGCAGAAGTACCCTTAGCCGAGGTGACATCCGAGGATGACTGTCCGGAGACAAATCTTCCTCGACCATCCCGAAGGAGAGGCTTCTCCTTCGGTGCAAGAGTTGGCTGACTCTTGCCACCTGCATCGCCTCCCTCTCGGCAATTCGCTTCTGGCCAGCGATGGTCGTGGCACTCGTAATAGGCGGGACGCCATGACCGACAGGAGGTTCTTCTCTTTTGAGCGGGCTCTGGGCGGGTATCCCCTGCAGGGGAGGGAACTCCGCAGCCCGGCGCTCAAACCCTGTCTCTCACTTGCTCCGACCGCACGAGCAATCTGTCAGTGCAAGCTCGCTGTTTGAGCTTGAAGCTGTTTGAGCCTGTCCTCCAAGCTCTCGGGCTTCCGAGGTTTAAAGGACTTTCCTCAACCTGAGGACCTGGCCTTCTTGCCTCTTGAGCTTTCGGCAACTGGTGGGGTGTGAGGGCGGGACCTCTTTTGTCCCTTGCCACCACCACTCACAGATTTTCCCGTTTTACCGGGAGCAGGTACTGGAGGCTGAGTAGCCTTCTTCTCCGCTCGCCGGTCCCTCTTTGTTTTGTTCGACTGCCAGCCTGAGTGGCCAGCTACTGCCTCGGGCGGACCCGATACAGCAGCCGGCTTCTCTGACCAGGCAGCCCCTGAACAACCGTCAGGGCAAGCGAGAGTTTTGGCTCGAAGCCCCAGAGAGGGGGGGCTTAGGGTTTAGCCTCTCTTTCTGCGAGAACCTTGGCCCTAACAGTGATCCGTGCGACTCCGGACTTCTTCTTGTGCCTCTTTGTGCCATCCTTCTTCGCCTGCACAGTGGGAATCCCCCAATGAAGAATCGACAGTCCCCGACCAGGAAGCCACCTTCCTGGACCATGTCCCGTCTAGCTTCATCTAACCGATCCAAGCGGCCTTCTTCTTCGGCCAAGGACTCAGCCATGGCCTCCAAAGACATTGGATCGGTGGGAAGAACTCCGGGGGATCACGTCCCAGACGGTTTACCCTCGGAGGTTGAGCTACTTCCGTCAGACTCCGAAGAGCCCTCTGAAGAGTCGTCCCGAGTCCGCCACTGCTTTGAGGCATCAACCACAGAATCAACGGTGGTTTTGACCTCCATCTCCGTGTCAATGACCAAGGACGCTCCCAAGGAGACGTCCTCACTGTCCTCGACCACCCTAGACCAATCTAGGAGGTCTCGCACAGCCGGAGACCCGGGTTCTGAAGTACTAGCCCACCATCTACACCCGCTTCTGCAGTCTCTCCAACCGGAGAAACTACCGCCGCCACGGACTGAACGGTGGTAGCAGCCGTTTCCCTGTGGGGAGATTGAAGGTATCTGCCCCAGAAGGTTCCGACACCAGTCGGAATAGACTTGGCAGACTCCTGATTTTCCACGGCCTCTGCCGCCGGAGAATCAACTGATTCTGTGGTAGCGTCAGCCGTTTTCGGTCCACTAGATGATGGGGAGCCCTCCGAACCCGACTCCAACAGCCTTGCATCCCCAGGATGCAGCGGGCTGAAGGAGGGGGACCGTTGGCCACTCTCGTTGTCTTCCTCCTTTTCCTTCTCCATGGCGGACCTGGAGAAAAGGAACATACCGTTAAAAACATGTTTTTACCGTGGAAAAGTGAATTCCACGGACTTTCACCGTGCAAATTCCCGTTTTCACCATCCGAAGTCGGTAATTCACGGTCAGAACTGTGTTTTACCGTTTTCGAACGGTCAAAACCACTCCCTGGCGGGATTCTACCGTCCAAACAACGTTGAACTTGGGCCTTCCCAAGCAAAACCGTGCTCGGACGGGCTGAACCCGCCGGAAAAGTGCTTTCTGAAGTGGTTTGGCCACCATGACAACAGTCATGGTGGCAAAACCACTTCCACCACGTGTGTATACGGTCATTGACCATAAAACACACTATTAATACAAAAAAAAGAACTGCCAACAGGCAGGAGAAGGAAATTCCCTTAGAGGGACTTACTTTGTTTCTGATTTCCTCTTTTTCCAGTCTGATGCAGATTTTGCTCATGAGAGCCGAGAGTAGTTGGTAAGACGGTTATGTGGAAAATCGACTCCACGCCGCCTTGAACACACACATTAGAGAAATCTCAGAAACAGAAGCAAGTCGCCGACAGAATCAGGGTGCAAGCTAACGGCAGAAGCTCCTGAATGGACTCTGAACCTGTGACTGACGCCATATTCTAAATTCTGAATTCATTTCATTCACTACAGGGTTTTCTAAAGAATGAGGGATCTGAGAACATACTTCTTTATGTTGAAGAGTTCGAAGATGTTGCGATTGTGCAACAATGGAATTCGTCACGATTTCATAGTTTAATTTTAAGTGGGTCTTCCTCCTTTATTCCAACCAAAGTAGTTAGGGAGTGTGCCACACCGGTATGGTAAACTAGCAAAGTTAAAAGGGCTCTTCGTAAGCAATGCTTATGGAGGAATAGGGCTAGAAATCACCCAACATTAGTAAATTCCAATGAATTCCGTATTGCATGCACAGCATCGAAACAGGAAATCTTTTTTGCTCATGACAATTTTAAAACAAAAACTCTTAGAGAATGGTTAAAAACGGACCCAAAGTTATTTTGGCATTACATCAAGAACACTATGCGAAGCAGAGAATCTATTCCTTCTCTGTTTGACACAAATGGGAAGCTTGTTTCAGATCCAGTAGAGAAACCTACCTTATGAAATGAACAATACAAGGTCTTCACAGTTGATGATGGCATACCACATGAGGGTTTTCTTTCAACATCTCTTTGTATAGATCAAATTGTAATAACTGCAGATGGGATAGTCAAGCAACTTCTAAAATTAGACTCAAATAAAACCTGCGGTCCAGATGGGATGTATGCTATCATTTTAAAAAATCTTGCACAAGAGTTGAGACCATACCTTCAGTTAATTTTTCAACAGAGTTTAGATGTAGGTATTGTACCAGATATGTTGAAATTAGATAATGTTAGTCCAATTTTTAAATCAGGAGACAAGTTTCAGGTAACTAATTACAAACCTGTGTCTGTAACCTGGTTAGTTTGCAAGGTCATTGAACATATTATATATTCCTCCTCAATGAATTTTCTTATAGAAAACAATATTTTGTGTGATAACCAACATGAGTTTCTTAGGGGGCATTCATGTGAAACCCAGCTTATTCTTTTAGTTGATGACCTTCAGAAAATTTTAGACAACGACAGTCAGATAGATTTGGCTTTTGTTGATCTCTGCAAGGCATTTGACACAGTTTCTCACTCAAAACTAATAAAAAAATTAGTGGGTATGGTTTGGGTGAACAGGTGTATAAGTGGGTGCATTCTTTTTTGAGTGATAGGAAGCAAAGGGTTGTTGCAGGTGGGTCTGAATCTGACTGGATAGGGGTTACGTCAGGGGTTCCTCAGGGTAGTGTGTTGGGTCCGTTTCTGTTTCTTATATATATCAATGACCTCAGCAGTCAAGTTAGCAGCAATTGCCGGCTATTTGCAGATAATACAATAATTTATCATGAGGTTACTTCTGACAATGATTGCCATATTATTGATAGTGACTTGAAAGCAATAGAGGCATGGTGTTCTAAATGGCAACTTCAACTTAATAAGAAAAAAATGTTGTTTAATAACGTTAGCTAGGGGAAAAAATTCCAATACTATTTCCATGTAGAATAGTGGCCATTCCACTTAATAACTTATTTGGGGGTAAGGATTAAAGCTAAAATTTCTTGGAAGATGCATGTTGAACAGATTATTTGAAAGTTTATGCAGATGCTAAGGTTTAGTCAATGCATTCTAAAAAGGTGTCCCAGGGAGGTACAATGTATAGCATATCAATCATAAGTACGTCACCATCTAGAATACTGCAGCTCTGTGTGGAATACCCACACTGCAGACTTAGCTCACTCCATAAAATTGGTCCAACACAGGGCTGCTAGGTTTGTTTGTGGTAAATATGGATATGCTAACAGTGTAACTAAAATGCTTTCAGAGCTTCGTTGGGATAGTTTACTTGCAAGACGTTCAGATTTTAGTCTTAATATCTTTAATTGAATGCTAGCAGGCTCTTGCCCTAAACCTACTTCAAGTAAACTTTGCAGGACATTATATTTAGGTAGGGGTGACCACTCTAACACAGTTGGAGAGATTTTTGCATGAACAGATTCTTATTACTGGTCATTTGTCCCTAGGGTGAATTGACAATGGAACTTGCTTGCCGGGGATTTTGCGCAGGAAAAATGTATTTTATGGGAGTCATAATTTTGTTTTGTTTTGACAATGCTTATATTTGCAGCATTAAAAAAATATTGAAATTGTTGTTGGGTTTATATCAATGGGGTTTTATATTTTCTGGTTTTGACAATGCATTTTCTATGGTGCACTTGGACTCTTGTCCCTCTGCCATAGGCCTTTGTGGCTGCTTGCAAAGTAATTTCTCAAATTCAAATTCAAATCAAATGGCTTGCTCGTTTTCGATTGGAATATGGCAAAATAAATTGGCCTATGATGGCGGATGAAAACGAGCTGTCCGCAAGAACCCAAAAAGATAATGAAACTTTTAAGGTATTTTAGGGGGTCTTTTAAGGTCTCTTAAGGTAGAGTACACCGAGATGTATCGAAGGATCCATCCCCAAGATGTCAACTCTTTGCTGATTTCGTGCCTGAGGAAAAGTCTTTTACCATCTTTGAAGGTGCACTTCTTTGGAGCACCCGAAGGACAACTTTTACGACTTCCTCAAGTTTGCCACCCAGACTGAGAGAAAGCTGATCGAGAAAAATATGTTGATGTACAAGACGACTACTGGTAACCAGCCGGCCCAGCAGCAGAAGCCTCGACAACCGAAACAGCAGCAGCAACAGCAGCAGAAGAAACAACAGACGTGGACGAACAAGAACACGGCCACGTCTGAAAAGATGCAGGACACAAAGACGAATCAAGATGGTAGACAGAAATTTCAGCAGGGAAAACAATCTACTGGACCACTCATCTGCTATCAGTGTCAGGAGCCTGGACATCGAGCATTCCAGTGCCCCAACAAACCGAAACTGAAGAAGGAAAAAAACAAGATGACTTCGAGTTGATGAACCATCAGAAAAGACGGTGCCGGAAGTTATCCGCATTGATGAAATCCACGTTCTACCAAATGGAATGAAGCTGGTGCCTGTATTGATTAATAACCAAATGCATTATTTTCATTTTGATAACCACCAGAAGGCTTTAAACTACTAAGGGCGCTACTCACACCCAAAGTAGTGATGCCCGGAAAAGAAGATGTGGAAGAGAGACCAAAAGAGGAGGAGTCGCTGAAACCTAAAGAAGTGGATGCCAAGGTTCGACGGGACCGCATAATGAGAGTATCTATTGGGATGGCTGCAGTCAACCATGTGGGGATGTCTCCAGGTCTGGGTAGCCCGTGCCGAAATGCACACAAAAAAGAGGAACCGACAACGCTTGAGTAGAGCTGTGCTATGGTACAGCTAAAAGACTCTCTGGAGATGAGGAGTCTAGATAGAGGCTACTTTTGCTAAAAATCAAGCAGAACAGTGTGTGGCAAAAAAGGGAGTAACCACACCTGTTAAAACTCAAACAGAGCAAGTAGTAGTCTCGAAAAAGGCTACTTTTGTTAAAAACAAAGCAGAACAGGCTGTGGCAAAAAAGGGAGTAACCACACCTGTTAAGACTAAAAAAAACAAGTAGTTGTCTAAAAAGGAGCTACTCTTGTTAAAACCCAAGTAGAACAGTGTGTAGCGAAAACAAAAGTAGCTACTCCTGTTATTAAGCAGGGGCAGACTGTGACAAAAACCAAAGAAGTACCCACACCTGTCCAAAAAACAAAAGCAGGAGTAGTGAAAGAGGAAGTAGCTACACCTGTTAAGGGTTCAACTTAAGAGTCTAGTCTTCTCTATCAGTTGCAAAACCTATGTTGTACACAAACAATTCGAGATGTTTGGACCAAGTTGACTAAGACAGTCACGCCTCGTGAACTTCAACTCCAAAATCAAGATGAGCAGACGACCCCTAGAGTTTGTGTGAACTTTAGAAGTCGTCAGTTAGAAATGACTGCCGACAGTGGCGCCAAGATGTTTGTCATCAGCGAGTCATTTGTAAAAGACATGAAGCTCATTGTGGATCCACTTCTGTTCCCTCCGATTCTGACTGGTGCCGGAGGTAACCCACTGAACATCATGGGACAAGTCATCGTGCCGATGCAAGTCGCCGAGAAGCTTGTCTGTGAAAAGGTGATTGTCATCTAAGGACAACATGAGGCCTTGATGTGGAAAGACCTTGGTAAAGATCTCAACCTTTGTCTGGACATGAACAACAAGAAAGTCTACTTTGGAGAGGAACTGCTGCCAGACACTCCAAAAGCAGCAACAAGCAGAAGATTTAATTCAAAATCTTAGAAACCAAGAAGAAGAGGATCTTCAAGAGAAACTCCTGAATAAGGAGCCAGTGAAACTCCGCCTGGTCCAGAATCTCGTGTTGAATCCAAAAAGAGTTGCAATCGTCGAGGTCAATGCTCCTAATAATCTACAAGAAGGTTGTCTACAGTTCATCGACTCGTGCAAAAGCACGTTCCAGCAGAGAGGAGTCAAAGTTTCTCCTGGGATCAGGACCTTCAAATCCAAATCTCACCTCCGTCTGGAGAGACAGAATCACAGAGATCGAGGACATCACCACAGCTCTCGATGTACCTGTGGGCCTCTCGATTTATAAAATTGGAGCTCAGAGTGACCAAGTGACAGCCAAAGAGTATGTCAAATTTCAGGACAGTCTTAATGTCAATCAGTATCGTCCAAGAGAAGAGCAAATGGCGATTCGGAAGATTCTCAGAGAATTCAGAGATATTTTTGCCTTCAAGACCTCCGACTTGAAAGAGACAAACTTGACGAAACACATGATTGAAACGAGTGCAAACCTGCCGGTTTGAGAACCGCTCCGGCATACTTAACCCGCTCAAAGAAAGATCATCAAGGCAACACTACGTGATATGTTGGACAACGGCATCGTAAGCCCATCCAAAAGTCCGTACACAAGTAAGAAAGTGATAGAGAGAAAATGGCTTTCATTTGCACTAATGGCCTCTACGAATTTAATGGAATGCCATTTGGATTTATGAACGTGAATGCATCAATGCAGCATATCCTTGATTTGTTACTGGCAGGCCACAAATGGGAGACCTACCTGGTCTATTTAGATGACATTGTCATCTTTGCAAAGAACTTCGAAGAGTTCCTTCAAAGATTAAAAAACATCTTGACACTCAATTTGAGTCTTCAGCCAAGTAAATGCATCTTTGGAGAAAAAGTCAACTACCTTGGCCACAAGATCAGTGCCCTTGGTATTCGACCAGATGAAGAAAAAATGCAGACCATCCAAGGATTTCCTGCACCTAAAAACGTGACTGATGTGAGAAGCTTTCTTGGGATGACCAGCTACTACAAATGTTTCATCAAGAATTACTCCAAAATCGCCAGACCAATGCAAGCCCTCGTCAAGAATGATCTGGACTTTGAATGGACTGACAACTGTGAGGTCACTTTCAGCAGTCTGAAAAAGGCTCTTTGCTCAGCTCCGATTCTAACTTTGTATGATGACTACCAAATTGGCGTCATAATTTATCAGTATGTGAAAAACGAGAAGAAACCTGGAGTTCTAGGATAATACAGCCAAAAACTCTAGGGGGCTGAACGAAACTATGGGACTACCGAAAAAGAGTGTCTCGCCATTGTCTATGGCATCGAAAAGGCACGACCATACGTTTTTAACCGAAAATTCAAAGTGTTTACCAATCATAAGGCCCTGTGCTATTTAAAAACAGCACAGAACTACAACCGTGTAATTATGAAGTAGTTTACAAGAAAGGCAAAATGCACGTAGATGCTGTGATTGTGTTTCACGTTACAAAAGCAATGTTCCTGCTAGTTGGAAGCAGAAGAATGGAGAGATGAAAGCCCTTCGATCGAAGACCTTCACATCTTTACTGTCTACTATGATTTCCAGTGGGAACGTGAGCAATCCCTTGATGAAGGACTTCTCCTCATCAAAAAATCATTCCAAAAAGATCGACTGCATCCCTATCACAAGAAACTTGCGATAGTGGATGTCGTTTTGTACCACATTAAGTATGAAGAGACCGTGCCGGTACTTACATGTACTGTGCCCTGACAACTGAGAATTGGAATTCTTGAGATGTTCCAGGATGTGCCTGAAGCTGGATATTTCTGTGTTACCAAGACTATAAAAAGAATCCAGAAGCGATTCTACAGGAAAACGATAAAAGCAGATGTCGCCGACTATGTCAGGTCATGCCACATCTGTCAGAGAACCAAACTGTAGCACCGAAAAGTACCTGGATTGTTATAACCAATCATTGTGGGAAATCCGACAGAATGTTGGGGAATGAACTATGTTGGTCCTCTTCCGAAATCATTCGGAGGAGTCCAGCATATTCTGATTGCAGTTGACTACACGATGAAGTATTGCATCGCCAAAGCAGTGGCAAGAGCAACCGCTCAGGCAGCGATTGCCTTCATCAAGGACAAAATTGTGTATTTGTATGTGTAATCGTATATATATATATATATATTTATATATATGTATATATATGTATATGTGTATATATATGTATACATATATATACATATATGTATATATACACATATGTATATGTATATGTGTATATATATGTATACATATATATACATATATATATATATACACATATGTATATATATATGTATATATATATATGTATAGATATGTATATATATATATATATATATGTATATATATATATATGTATAGATATGTATATATATATATATATATATATATATATATATATTAGGGTGGTCCTTATTTTTTAAGTTTTTAAAAGTCTTTGTCTGACCCTCTCATGTTGTTCTACTATGTATAAAATTATGTTGTGCAAAGTTATATTACAGTCAAGCAATATTTAGGGGTAGCTCAATGAATATGAAATTCTTTCTTTTTTAAGATTTTTCTCTATTATTGCAGGTAAAGTGAAAAATTAATAGTTATGGCTACTGCAACCAGAAAGACCAATACTTTGTGGCTTATTGGGTCAGAAGAGATCTCTATCAAGGGATCCAAGTTACCCTCTAATAAACAAGTGCTCAGTGTATTTTTTTATCACCACCGAACCTTAAAAAAGACAATCCGTGAAAGTTCCCGTAGTGCTGTAAAAGAAGCTGCAGTATTTTGGGAAAAAGCCCGAATTCCCATAAGACATGAACAGGACTGTGTTAAGAAGACAGAACAGCTTCATAAGAAGTGGGTCAAACTGAAAAAAAATTGTAATAGGAAAAGAGCTGTTCAGCAAAGTCATGAGAGTCAGTTTAAAGATGACCTCGATAATTTATTTGACATTGCTCATAAGGATGCCCTCACAATGATTACTATTCTAGAAGACAAGTATTTTCTACTTGCACAGAGAAAAAAAGGTCGGCGAGGATGCTTTGGTCAAGTTGACAAAGTTTTGGCTGGAAAGGAATTGAGGATTGACAAACGGAAAAGAAAATTCGAAGAGTTTAAGCAAAAGTGTGAAAACCAACAAAAAGCGTTTGTGGGAAATGTCTTAGATTTCAGCAGTGACAGTGATGATCAAGCTAGTAGTAGTGGAAACAAATACAATGTAGTTCCAAATCAGAATGTCACAATAAGGAAACAATCCACATCAGAATCACCAACTAAACAAAATAAGAGGGCACATATAATCATTGTCACGCCATCAGTAGCATCGGCATTGGATAGAGCTAAGTTGAGTGACCGTAAAGCTACATTTCTCTTGGCAGCAGCAGCTCAGGGTCTTGGCCACAACATAAAAGATTTTAATCTCAATAGGTCATCAATAAGAAGACAGAGAGGTAGCATACGTAAAAAAGTGGCATTAAGACTAAAAAACGAATTCCACACTTCTACACCACTCGTTGTACACTGGGATGGCAAACTTCTTCTGGATCTAACAGGAAATGAGAAAGTGGATCGCCTTCCTGTGATTGTTTCAGGTTTAGGTGTTAACCAGCTTCTAGGTGTGCCTAAGTTGCAGGCAGGCACTGGGGAGTGTCAGGCAACTGCTGTTGCAGATTTACTTAAAGAATGGGATGTTGTCGATCAAGTGAAAGCTATGTGCTTCGATACCACATCTAGCAACACAGGTCACAGAAATGGAACTTGTATTCTGTTAGAGCAGAAATTGCAGAAGGATCTTCTGTACTTGGCATGTCGTCACCATATCTTAGAACTTGTTCTTGCTAGTGCATTTAATGAAGCCATGGGTTGTACCTCGTCTGGCCCTGATGTAACCATATTCAAGCGATTCAAGCAGTTCTGGGTTAAAATAGATCAGTCATCTTACATGTCTTTAGACAGCAGTGAAACGGTACAGCTTGTGATGAAAGATGAAAAAGACAATGTCATTGAATTCTGTACTAACCAGCTTCAACAAACTGACACTAAAATCAGAGATGATTACAGAGAATGTTTAGAATTAGCTATTATCTTTCTGGGAGGTACACCACCACGAGGTGTGTGATTTTTAGCCCCTGGGGCTGTACATCATGCAAGATGGATGTCCAAAGCAATATACTCACTAAAAATGTGGCTGTTTCGTAACCAGTTTACTCTCGCTGCAAGAGAAGAAAAAGGACTATGCAACATATGTGTCTTTCTTGTTTATGTCTACATCAAGGCTTGGTTCACTGCCCCACTTCCCATTACTGCAGCTTTCAATGATCTACAGCTTCTGCAAAAGCTTAGAGATTATAAAAAAATCAATCCTTCAATATCCAATGTTACTTGCAAGAAATTTGATGGACATCTTTGGTACTTAAGTGAGGAACTAGTTGGATTGGCATTTTTTGATGACAGTGTGCCAATCAAATCAAAACAGGCAATGCTAAAATATCTTTATGAAAAGGAAGGTTCAGATCAGCCTCTGAAGAGAATCCAAATGAGTGCCAGTGGCTCCATTATATGAGAATATGAGAATATGAGAATATAAGACTTTGTATCGAAGAACTCAATACACTTATTTGACCATCTTGGCATTTCCAAAAGGTTCTTAGAACATGATCCAAAGATATGGCATCTGCGAGAAGACTACAAGCAAGCTAAGGATATCATAAAACATTTACAAGTTGTGAATGACAATGCTGAAAGAGGTGTGGCATTGATGAAAGAGTGCAATCCAATATTAACAAAAAATGAAGATCAGAAACAGTATTTGCTTCAAGTTGTGAAAGAACATTCTAGTCGTTATCCAGATTGCAAAAAGACTACATTAGCTACTTTGTAGTCATTACTTGTTTGGTCCAATGTTAATAAAATGTGCATAAATTGCATTGTTGTGTTTTAATTGTAACTTATGTATACAAAATAGTTCATTCTAATTATTTCAATATTAGTGACACTAGATAAACAATGGTATATAATTTTAGGAAAATACGTAATGATTACGCTATTACGAAAACTTTGAATTCATTGAGCTACCTCTAAATATCAATTAAAATTTATAAACTTTTATGTAGACTATTTTTTTGGTT
This sequence comes from Brachycybe producta, assembly GCA_036925085.1. Lineage (NCBI taxonomy): Eukaryota > Metazoa > Arthropoda > Diplopoda > Playtdesmida > Andrognathidae > Brachycybe > Brachycybe producta. The sequence continues at coordinate 5,779,084 of JAUPFP010000010.1, read as the reverse complement.
GGGAGAACAATTCTGGGGGGTCAGAACATGAAATATTTGAATTTAAAAATTACCATATATATCAAAGGACCACCCTAATATATATATATATATACGTATATACATATATATATATATATATATATATATATATATATATATATATATATATATATATATATATATATACGTATATATACATATATACATATATATATATATATATATATATATATATATATATATATATATATATATATATATATATATAAATATATCTCATCTACTAATCTATTCACCTATTAATAGGCTTTTAAAGGACGTGTGTGTCTTTTAAAATGTCCTATTATCTTCACTCTTCATCTTTAATTTTCAAGCAAGATGCTCCCTAACTCTATTTCATTGTTAGGGGGCTTACAAGCTTAGAACACACTTTTCCTAGCCACGTGGGACTTTCTTGTCCCCCCTTTTCTTTGTTCTTTGTTTTTTTCACTTGTGTTTCCCTTGGGACCCTCTAAGTCCCAAGTCATGTTCTTCAGTTTCTTCATCATCATCACCTCAATGCATCATCACATGAACTTTCTCCATTGGACAGCACTGAAGCCCGGCTGCCATCTTGGATCGACCGGACACTCTTCAAAAAGCGCCAATGGAGCGGTTTTTCGCTCCATGTGACTCATTGTTGTACCTTCTCTCATCTTTCTGTGTTTTCTTCTCTTTTCTTCTCTTCCAGAGGGTTGCACGCACGCGCCCCCTGGCGGAGTTTCTCTTGTTAGAGAAAATTTCTCTTTTTCTTTAGATTTTCTCTCTTTTTGTGTCCTTCTCCTGGCCACCATAAAAACGTGCCCCGGAGGAACTTTTCAATCATCAATTTTTGGACATTGCAATAAACTGAACCGGAAGTGGCCACCACGGCGCCACCTACGGACTTCTTCATTCTACTCAACATAGTCCCTCACTGGGCACTGACTCTGTCTTTTTCATCCAGAGCCATCCAGCAGTGAGGACTCAAAATTTCTACAGTCTAAACATTTCTTCTGGTTCACCAAGCATTTAGCTTGTTGAACACACTTCCATTTCAACACTGTTTTACTTTTTTAATAAAACTAAATTAAAACTTTTGATGTGCGGGCACCGCACCTAAGTTTTAAACTTTCCAAGTAAAACAGCTTTCTTCTCTTGCTTTCAGGAAAGTTCAGCCATCTTGAACTTCTCCTTTGTTTGTTCATTTAAAAAGTTCAGCCATCTTGAACTTTTTGTTCTTTGTGTGTTCTTTACACACACACTCTTCATTCTTGTTTCCAAGTAAGACTAAAAGTGCGGGCACCGCGCTCTAGCTTTACTCTTCGTATTGCTTGCCTCTTCTTCAGGCAACTGCAATGCACTTTCAATTCTAATTCACTTTCCGCGGTGCAATTTCGATTGGGTGGTGCACCACGCTCGCAATTGCCTTGTACATCTGTAGTTCCTTCATTGAGACTTTTGGGGATTCTTATAACCTCCACGTGGTCACCAAATACCACGTGTGGAGAGAGATCTTACCAAAGTTGATATTCAATAAAGAATTTACAAACACACTGTACCAGTTGGGATCGTCACTCCCAACTGAAGGACAACGCCAACACCAACACAGCCACTTAAACAACGATACCATCTTTATTAAACGTAGGTAAACTATCGTTACTCAGTGTATAAGGGTACGATAGTATCGGTTGCCGACAAAAAGACTGCGATCTACAGCGAGATCAACGGCCAAACCTACAAAACACCGACTTACATTGATCACTACGTGTTGCACAAGCCTTAACACAATGGATGCTCACCCACGACTAACTGGGACCGCCCGGAGGGCTCTTCTGCACTCCAGGGGAAGCATATATCCATCAGCATTGTGGAGGGCCTATGCAACATCCCAGACATACGATACACAATACGCCGCATCATCACGTGTGGCTGTCCCACTCGGACCCACCATAGATCCAGTTATTCAACCTGGGACCTGGTGGGTGCCACAAAGTGGCGGCACCCAAAGTAATGATGTGCATCAACAGTCTACACGGCGCACGGCTCGGTCCACAAACAATAGTACATTTCGACGCCTAATGTTGTCCACATGTTACCCCAGATATCAACAGGAGCGACCTCCGCTACTACCAGATCCACTTCCCACACAGTCGTGTGATGGTTGCAAACTCAACACCATCATGCACCAACTTAACGAACTAAAAATACAGATCACTCACATGACGATTATTCATAATGGCACCCAACCGCCGCCTGCGCCACCACTACCGACTACATGTACTACGACACAACGATATCGTAGCGAATCAGACAACTCTCCGCCGTACGCTGTCGGGCACCGAGAGCCGTACGAGCTCTGCTACGATTCATACTACAGACGACATGCACCAGGTCCATATGCGATACCTGAAGAGCGCACGTACTATGTACCGTGCTATATAAACTATGAGGGTACAGAACATCAGTACGCGTACCCGACCTACGATTTCACAAGGGAGGCCTCCGATACGGACCACCGTAGTATGGTCATGGTACCGGACATGCCTCCTGAGACAACTAATTATGACAGAGCACCGGCCGGCACGCCAATAATGATGGTCAACTACATCCCGGAGTTAACTTGGGGAATGGATGACCTAACTACCTGGCATGGTACCCTTGAGGTCATTAACCTCGCCACCGCCGCCTTGGGTTGCACCGCCAATAAGGTGGTCGCCATCTTGGCCCCAGGTGGTGGGACTTCACTCCAAGGGCGCCCCTGCTGCCGCAGGATGCTGAAAGACCTATATAGACAACTGAAGAATACTTGCATGCCTCAAGAGATCGGAGATCATAGTGTCAGTGATGACAGTCCGAAAATCACTGTCACTATCAATGGCAAAGAGGTCCGCATGCTCGTAGACACCGGAGCTCATGGTAGCGTAATATCCAAGGCACTGGCAAAGCGGCTCCAACTCAACATCAAGCCTATGGCTCATCCTCCAAGGATTGAGGGAGTTGGAGGGAATACCATCGCCGTGGCAGGGCAAGTCTCCGCCACTGTGGAAATTGCCAAACAATCTGCCACGGGCCGCCTGCTGGTTATCACTGGCCCACCCGACGCCATCTTAGGCCGAGACCTGGGTAGGGCACTGAAGCTCCTTGTGTCTATGCAGACCAATAAAGTCTACTTAGAGGACGACCTCTTTGAATCAGCACTCCGAAGGCAGAGTATTCAGGCGTATGTCAAGAGTGCTCTGGAAGAAATCACGCCAGCCACCCTTGGGGAGTCGGACACCGCTCCCATTGAAGTCAAGCTTATGCAGCAACCAGACAAATACCTAGTAGTCAAGGGGCTAACGCAGCTCACTGGCCGTGGTACAACACTAGTGGAGGTAGAGGCCTCTGGGATCCTCACAGATCAGGATCTTTTTGTGGTCTCTCCTGACGAGAAGCTACGCGCCTCGAGGGGGGTCTGGGTGGCCCCCAGCATTATGCAAGGCCGTAACAGCAACAGCTTCCTAGTCGAAGTCCTGAACACCACTATGGGGCCGTTGACCCTGGCCTCCGGCGAAGTGATAGCCCATGTACAAAAAGACTACTGCTTCGAAACGGTTGAGGTAAAAACCACTTCAAACGCTGACCCAATCATGACAAAAGAGTCAGGCGCTAAATTCAATGAAGCAATGCAACTCGGGCCTCGATTACGTAATGGCCAGAGGCGCATTCTAATGGATCTTTTGAGATCCCATCGAGATGTCTTCGCGCTAGAAACGTCGGAACTTGGATGTACCAACCTCACGGAACATCGAATCGATACTGGCGATCATGCACCCGTGCGGGAACCCCTCCGAAGGAGTGGCCCCGAGCAGCGGGAGATCATCCGGAAGACAGTTGAGGAGATGCTCAAATCCGGAGTAGCCAGCGAATCCAAGTCTCCTTATGCTTCAGCAGTAGTCCTGGTGAAGAAGAAGGATGGACAGTGGCGTTTCTGCATTGACTATAGACGCCTGAACGATATCACCAAACCAGACAATTACCCACTACCCCGAATCGATGATGCTTTAGACTCGCTCCGTGGGTCGAGGATCTTCGCGACCCTCGACATGATCTCCGGCTATTGGCAGTTTGAGGTCGCCAAAGAGGATAGGGAGAAGACCGCGTTCATCACACCCGGTGGGCTGTTCGAATTTAATCGGATGCCCTTTGGTCTGCATAACGCTCCTGCTACTATGCAGCGTGCCCTGGATATCCTTTTGGCTGGCCACAAATGGGAGACTTGTCTAGTCTACCTAGACGACATCATCGTATTCGGCGCGACTTTTTAACAGTTTTTGGAAAGGCTGGACTGCGTCCTAGGACTCCTAAGAGAGGCGGGGTTGAAGCTTCACCCCGAAAAGAGCTTCTTCGGCTACGACGAAGTCCTCTACCTGGGACACATCATCTCCAAAGAAGGAGTGCGTCCAGACCCGAGGAAAGTGGTTGCCATCTCCGACTTAGCGGCACCTACTAATGTCAAGGAGGTGAAGCGATTTCTGGGCATGGCCGGTTTCTACCGGCGGTTTATTGTCAACTTTGCCCACATCGCTAAACCACTCACGGATATGACCAAAAAGGGGCTGCCCTTTTTATGGACGATCGACAGAGAAGCAGCATTCACTCTGTTAAAGACTAAACTTGTCACCGCGCCAATATTGGCCATTTACGACCCAGATGCCGAAATCAAAATGCACACCGACGCCTCTGCTTACGGCATCGGAGCTATCCTCTACCAACAGTCACCATCTAAGGAAGTGCAGATCCTGGGTGGTGTCTCTCGAGTGCTCCGAGACGCCGAATTAAACTATTCAACAACAGATAAAGAGTGCCTCGCAGTGGTGTACGGCATCGTCAAGTTTAGACCTTATCTCTTTAACAAAACCTTTGTCATCGTCACCGACCATCATGCACTGTGCTACTTAAAAACCGCACAGCGACTCCAAGGACGCCTGGGCCGCTGGCAGCTACTGCTCCAGGAATACGACTACACCGTAGTCTACAAGGCCGGCATCACTCACGTGGATGCAGATTGCATTTCACGGAGTCCGGTGGACGTTCCTGAAGACTGGAAGCTGCAGGCTACCCCAGATGACCTCGACGACAGTGTGGTTTACGCAGCCACATTGCGTTGGGATTGGTCGGTTGAACAAACAAGAGACCCGAACGTGACACAGATTAAGACCGAACTTCGCAACAATCCAAGTACCGAGCTTCACCATACCTATGTCATCATAGACGAGGTTTTGTGTGCCCTTGTCTACCAGGGCAGCATAACGCCCAAGCTCGTGACAGTGGTACCCAAACATCTGGTACCCGAAGTTCTGAGACTTTTACACGATAGTCCTGAAGCCGGACATTTCGGCCAGGATAAGACATTGGAAAAAGTGTGCCAACGGTTCTTTTGGCCAACCTGGAAGCAGGATACCATCGAATATGTGCGCACGTGCGAGATGTGCCAAAAGTGCAAGACACCACAGTCCAAGCTGCCCGGGTTCCTCCATGAAATGGAAGTTGGAGACCCAGGTGAATGCTGGGGGATCGATTACATCGGTCCCCTGCCAAAATCACTGGGTGGTGTCAAGCACATCATCCTGGCAGTGGATTACGCCACCAGATTCTGTTTCACACAAGCTGTGCACAGCCAGTCGGCCAAAACAACTAAGAATTTCCTCCAAGATACGATCGTGTATCTTATCGGGATGCCCAGGAGGATAATCACCGACCGGGGGACACCTTTTACAGCTAAAGACACACAGGAGCTGTGTGACAAGCTGGGAATAAAGCACGCCACCACGACAGCGTACTTTCCGCAAGGAGACGGTCTTGCGGAAAGGACCAACAAAACTATAATGCAGACCGTCAAGAGACTCCTGACGCCTGAAAAAGGACAGCGGGATTGGTATTTCCATCTCCAAGCCGCCACCTTCGCTTACAACACCGCGACCCACACGTCGACGAAGTTCTCGCCATACCGCTTAATGTTTGGAAGAGAGGCCCGACTACGAATCGACAATCGGGCACCTCTCCTACCGAAGGTTATGGATTCAAACCCTGCAGCACCTTCTGTGGTTGCCACGGAAGAGGTCGAAATCGCAAGGGCCAACCTGCACAAGGCCCATCTGCGACAGAAGAAGTACTATGACGCAAGACGAAAAACTCCACACACGTATAAAATCGGAGACCCAGTAGTCGTTCGAGATCAACGCATCGTGCCTGATGAGACCAAGAAACTACGTTACTCGTACAGGGATGGTTACACGGTAACCAAAATCATCAGCGACACGGTGCTCGAGCTGGAGCACGAAGATACGTTTGGAAGATTGATTCGAGACACGGTGAACATTGTACATATCAAGCCAAAACAACTGAGGACAGTTGTTCAAGGGTTGGAGGGGGAAGACAAATCCAGCTCCCCACAACAAGAGGAACCTACCTCCTCACCACAATAAACCAATAACCCTATCAACAACCCATACAACCTAAATTTTTTCTTTTGGTTGTTTATATCATCACATTGGTCACTTGCTGACACACACCAATATAAACAAACAACAACGTGTGTGACCACAAACATTCACACACCCCTGCTCACATTTCACCACTCGAATCTGATTCCAATGGGGAAACTTTCGTACACTGCGTTTGGGGACCAGGTCGTCTGACAACAATAACAAACAATAGTGGAAGAACGGCGTTTAATACTCAGAAACCGACACCCCGCGAGCCTCCAATAACAAACAAATTGGGTGGCTTATTGGAGTTCCAGCCAGCTTCGTGGAATTATACGATTTCCATGGGACCCTGGAATTTCACACCTCGATGGGGAAGTCAGGAAACACACAAGTATATAGCCAACGCCAGGCTGGTCACCAGCACTTCGGAAACAATTCTGGAAGAACAAGGATGTCACAGTGCAACGAAACAACGGGAAGCCAGGACGATGCCATCCCTGATCCATCTACTAGGATGGACTCTGATGACACGACAACGCGGCAACTCGGCATCGAGGGAGTTGGGGACGACACAGCGCACGCTGTCGACCTAACGACGTCAACTGCCTCGTCTCGCCATATCGCCGCAGCCTCAGCAACCCCCGTACTAACTTTGCCGCAAGTGACACAACCTTTTCGCATACCAACAGTCACTACCAGGAGACTACCGGTATATCGACCGCTTCGTCAAGAAGCACGATGTGAAAGACTGCTAAATAATTGCTGGGCACTCTGGCAACGACAGGTGCGGCCCGCGAACACCTATTACATCGGTCACTATGACCTGATGGAGGGATTTCCACGCCTCTACATACCGGAGGAAGGGCGCTACGTTGTAGGAATGTCATACTACCTGCAACTCTCTATGGCCGTCTTAACTCCGTCCACCCGGTACATTGAAATATACCAGTTTGCCGAGCAGCCCATCACTCCAGCATTGGGCGCCCTTCAGCAGGCTTTCTTTAACAGTCTCCTGGGAGTCCCACTTAATGGAGCATACAGCATTGCCCGAATGATCGTTTGGAGGACCCGCGCCACTTACCAGGCCGCCATCCTGTGGGACGCCGTTTACGGTGTCCTCACCGGGCAACCACCGGCCCGACTGATCGCCGCCGACGCCACCGTCCACCGAAGTTTCATGGAAAGTCTCCGGGGCTTCGACAACGGATGGATCGTCGCCGCCTGGGAATCCTATCATCCCTGGCTGCGGAGCCACCTCCTCCACTCACCGGCAGACCCCCTACAAGCACTTCACGGATATGTCTCTGCATGTATATGTGCATGCAATCAACCGACATGGGTGTAGATTAGAAAACCGTGTGGTCACCACCCATTGGAATGGTGAGCTCAAAAAAAAAAAAAAAAAAAAAAAAAAAAGAAAAAAGAAAAGAATTCTGTTATAATTGCTTTATATATAAATAAGTATTTTCTTGTAAATTTCCATAGGAACTCGCCACTCAGCGAGTATTAATTGTGTTGCCTTTTTATTTTCAGAATTTGCATTTTTCAAAGGGCGCTGACACTTCAGTGCCAGTGCCTTTCCATAACCACCTTTGTACACGGTAAGCCCTCAGCCACCCATGTCTCCCCGCTGCATAATTTGAAAACCTTCCACCCTTGGCTGGAGTACGAGGACGTACTCCAAGCAAGGTTGGAGGGTATGTAACACCCTGTAAATCGTGTTCCCGCCAAAGCCATAGCCTGGGGGGTAAACAACTCTCAACCGTCCCTCCCTCCTCTCTGACTCACCTTTCTGACTCATGCCCAAGCGGCGGATTGATACATAAAGGACCATGGTCACTTGGACCTGGTTACACCTCGCAGGTGTACACAGGTCCAAGGTATAAAAGGACGATGTTCCTCTTTGTTAAGTAGTTCTTTCCTTTGCCTGTTTTTGAGATAAATTCCAAATCATGGGCCTGAGGATTCACCGTTAGTATTTTACTATTCACCCTTGTATCTGTACTTCTTACAAGGAATGAATAAAAGTGTTGTAACAAGAAGTAGCGTTGTCTTTATGTCTATGTAAATAACTTCTCTTCAGAGGCCGGAGGTTTCATAGGGCATCAGCTATACGATTCTCAGCAGCTACAACATCTTCTCTGGTCGGAATACCGATGGAGAAGATGTATATCAGCATCAACCGGAAGAGAGAGAGATGGCCGCCACTCTCCTGCATCGATTTCACCCCCATGCAGAAGAGTGACTACAATCTATCTCCATCCAGCTCTCTCTACAGCTCAAATCTGAGCAGTATGACACCTGCACAGAGAAGAAACGAAAAGTAGAAAATGTCATCTAAAGGTTGGTAATAAAATGTTGGTTGATGTCAAAAGCTCACATCACCATGTGAGTATATGGTCACCTTGGTAAACATGTCAAAATCATTTTATTGCTATGCTCAACAGTGGGCCATTTCGCAGGATTAATGTGCCAATGGTCGGCTATGCAATAACCATTAAAAGAACAATAAAAGTATCGAAAGTGTGAATAAAATTGGACTTTTGATGTCAAAAGTGCAATACATCTTCGAACTATTTATTGAAAGAAAAATAGAAAGACGACAGAAAGATGACAGAAATATTGAGGTTGTTTGCATTTCCCAGCTTGTATTATATTAGAAGGGAGAAAACAAGTGCAATGACGTCAAATGTGTGACTCACGAAAGTGTTGCTAAAGGATGAGGACAGGGTCCTCACACACCCTTCAACTTAAATGGAAGCATGTCCTCATGCTTCGACAGATAAGTCGGCACCAAGATGAAAGAAGGGGAAAGTAGGAAAGCCTACCCTTGGGATTTATTTACATTCATATCTCATGTTGCATGCCGTTAAATGATTCATGTTAAGAAAAGAATAAAACAGTTTTTAACCACCCAAGCGTGTCGTGTTTATTTGTTCCACAACAACATTGTGGCAACCTGGTCTGCTCAATTTTTAAATTTTGATTGAGCAGACGAATTTCCCTATGGTGGTCTGCCTGACAGCTACAGTAGGCTGTTGGGACGGACGCCATTTTGGTGCCAGCAGACCTCTCACCATAAAGTCTATGGGTGAGAGGTCAGATGTGACCTCTGTCCCCTCCAGGTGGAGTTGCCTGGAGGTTTCCTGTGGCCTAGTCAACCACAGGATCTGGGCAGTGTGTTGTAGGCTGAGCTGTAGACTAGACCTGTGGGTGGAGGTCTGGTTGACCTCCACTGGCCAGTACATCTTTAACTCCATTGTGCCTTAGGCCTGTTGGCCTTTGTTTTATATGTATAGTGCCTGGCTGGTTGAATTAACCAGCCAGAAGTGTATATAATATCACTGTCATCGTATTCATCAGATTACCATCGTATGTGTCATTAAACACTTTGTTTTACTCATCGCTTACTTTGTGTCTGTGTCGTTTATTTGGGGAGTTACTGCGGGAGGGTGGGTCGCCGGTCTGGGGCAACACCACCGTCTTTCTCCGACCTTCGTTGGCCAGTACTCGTGTCGGCTCGCGGTAGAACCGGTGTTCTACTGCGATATTCTCGGCGTGGCGGCGAGGTCTTTTGTCGTGTCCGTCGTGGGTGGCTCCACGAAGCCGACACATCCCAAGGAACACCGTGGGAGAGGCGGCTACGGGTACGGTCTCGTCCCCGTGAGGAGCCGGCTGTTGGTAAGTTTGACGGCAGTTTCGCGCTTTTGCTTACCGGGTATTGTAACGGTCCGGCGGGACGTTACAATTGGTGGAGGCGCCTGGTACCTGTACCCCGCCTCTTGCACGGTGATTTACCGTGTATTCGACCGTTTAGTCGGTCAAATCATCTTGCGGTGCGAGTACCCCACTGGGCGCGGATGTTGGTCCGTGGGACAGCGGCGGAAACCACCGTTTCACCGTCGATTTACCGTTGTCCACCGTGGGGAACGGACTTTGGTCCGTTGTACTGTGGTGAACGGTAAATCTACCGTCGTTCACCGTTAATTTACCGTTATATACCGTGGGGAACGGACTCCGGTCCGTTGTACCGCGGTTAACGGTAAATTTACCGTCGAATTACCGTGGGGCACGGACTACGGTCCGTGGTACCATGGTTTTCGGTGGTGCACGGTGTTTTACCGCAAGTACACTGTGGTGTGCGGACTTTTGTCCGTTGATCCGCGGTAGAAAGTGGTAAAAGGTCTTTTACCGTGAAGTACACCGTGGGAAAAATACTTTTGTCCGTTATACCGCGGTAGAAACCGGTAATGTTAAACTCTGACCGTACTTCACCGTGGGACATGGACTTTTGTCCGGGATACCGCGGTTTCGCACGGTTCCATCCGTTCGTAACGGTATTTTGCGGACTTTTGTCCGTGAGTTTACCGTTTTCGACGGTGGAAACCCGAGATCTGGAGGCTTTGTCCAGGTTTTACCGTTCGTTTACGGTGAAAAATGGAGCCAGCCACAAAAGTACCGACGGGAGGTCGGGAACTTGGTGCAGATGCGGGTTTGGAGTTACGCGGCCACGTAGTCGACCGTCCAATTGGGGGCGGAAGGTGGGGATCCTCTGAAAACGGAGGACCCAGCGGTAGCGTAGACAGGGATTTCCCGGAGGAATGGGTCACGGTGCGGAAACGCCGCCGTGACAACCGTCCGGGAGAATACCCGTTAGAAGACAGTGGGTCCGATGGTGATCTCACCGGGGAGGAAGAACGGTCACGGCCGCTTGTTCAAGTTTCCACCGTCGCCCGTCCGGTTGGACGTGGCGATCAATCCCGTAGGGACATGGTGGACATCCCGGATGAAACTGCACGTGAGGGCCGGGCCTTTTTGGCCGGGCTATCCGAGCAGCAACTCATTGAGATTGCCTACGGGATAGATGTCCTTCGGTTAGAAGGACAACTGTCCCGGTCGACGATTGAGCCGAGGGTGGCACCTCGGTTTTCAGTGTCGCCTGTGCGTGAAGGTGCACGGAGAGAGGAACCACCGGTGCAACCCCGGTTGGTACCTCCGCGGGAGGCACCCAGGCCATCTCCTAGGGGGATTGGCCGGGGAGTTCCTCCTGCACCCGGACAGCAGCCGAGGGTTCAGATGATGATACCCTCGGAAGCTGAGTCCGTGTCTGACGTTTCGGGGAACCGGAGCAGGCAGCCTCACAGGGTTAGCGTCGCTGCTTGGACGCTCGCTCCAGCGGTTCCAGCGGAGGTTCAGGCGTTCGGGTTCTTTAACCCGGTCCACTCATTTGCTCGTTACGACGGCAGAGAGGACTTGACGCCTTTCCTTCGCAAGTTCGAAGTGAAAGCCCGAGCTCAGCGCTGGACGGATGAGTCCCGATGCAGTTTCTTTACGTTTCTGCTGGACGGTCCGGCGGAAAAGTATTACGCCACGTTGGTGGAAACTTTTCCAGACCTGACATGGACGGAGCTGAAGGATGCTATGCGTAGCCGCTTCAGCACCAGCAACCAGGCTCGCCTCTGTTTCGGCGAATTTGAGTCTATGAAACAGGGGGCTACAGAGTCTGTGCAGGCATTCTACTGGCGGTTCTTGGAATTGTCCGACCGAGTGTCTCCGGGCGAAGACGAGAGCTGTAGGCTCATACGCTTCAAACGGAAACTCCTGACGGCCATCACTGATCAATTGATCGGTTGCAAGGCCGGTACGGTAGAAGCATATGCCCGAAAGGCACGGCTGGTTGAGGCCGATTTGCTTCTTGTAGGCAAATTACCTAACCGTACTAGAGAGGTTCCTCAGGACAGGGCTAGCGCTCCGTCCTCCGGAACCACGGCTAGCTCTGGGAGCTCTGCCAAGGCTTCATCTTCGAGCCAAACGGGTGCGAAGGCTACTGCACCATCCAAGTCAGACAAAGCAGGAGCCAAGACCGGAGGCAAGAAGAAGAAGACGGCAGGCTCTGGTGGAGGTCAGCCGGCGGCAACGCCTTGAAGTACGGACCAAACAGGAGATTCACTCCGGCGACTAGGTCCTTGTTTCGGGTGTAACCAGATGGGTCACCTGAGGAAGGATTGTCCGAAGGCTGCAGCCAAAGGGCAGGTTGCCAGAGTGGTGGCTGATGAGAGTCAGAACCTCCAGCCAACCGCTGGCATTGCGCCTGTTTGGCTGGAGGGTCGTAAGTACCTGGCCACCATTCATGATGGCCAGTTCTACTATCGACTCGTAGAGGACGAGGAGAAATCCTCGTTAAACCGCCGCCGGTCGCCACCGAACTGAGTGGTGTGCGACCGGTAAAGCTTCAAAACTCAGGTGCCTGTCAGGGCCTAGGTTCTGAGCAAAGGACGTACCTCTGGGCGGTTTCCAAATATGTGGATGTCCTGCGTAAGGCAGGGGTGCCTCTGGCAAGGTCTGCGGACCCGGAAATTACCCAGTGGGTATTTCCATCGCCATGCTCCACATTGGAGGCCGTGTGCAGCCAGCTGGATCGCTGGTTTGCCCCTCACCCTATATGCTCGATGGTTTTGCCTAACCAAAACTGGAGGCGTCGTGGCGGAAAAGGAGGAGTCCCGGCGTGCTCAGGCAAGCACGCCGGCCGGGAGTCAACCGATCCATACCCGTCCCGTTGAGGCAGCACGGATGGATGGTAGGTCGATGCACGACGTTTTGGTCGGCACGCCTCCATCCTCCCCGAAGGTGGATGCGGTCTCGAGCCTGCGGGTTCGAGCAGTGGGAACCCTGCACCGTGTGACTTTGCCATCACCTAGGGGCGAAGGAACCTCGGTTGCAGGAGTCAGTGTTCCCACAAGACGTGACCCCGTGACCCCCAGTGGGAGTACACCCTTCTCTCCGGTCTATGGCGGCGGGGTATTTGATACCCTAGGACCTGAAACGTCAACCTCCCCTAGGTGTGAGGCCGAGGAATGGTGTATTGGAGCATTGCCCCCGTATTCAGATGCAGAGGTGTATCTGAATAACCGGCTTGGTCTCTGGCAGGACCAGCTGGGAATGGAGGGTTGCCAATACCACGGCTACTACCGTCTGGATGAGCCACTTCCAGAGCCGTGGGTAGCAAAGCTACCACCGTACAACATGTGCCATGTGGTGGCGTTTGGTTGTGGAGGTTTTCCGGTTGTGATGGTCATAAATCCGGTAAAGCAAACGTTTGCTATTCTGGATGTGGTGGGGCTAGATGCCGGGATAGTTTGTCTAGCCCGGCGTGCAGCCCCATTCATCCAACGTTTGCTGGAATGCAACTTAGGAGGTATTGCTGGACAGTTTATAACTGAGCCTCTACCAGGGTGCGAGACCGAGCCCGCGGTTGCCCTGGTAGACCTCCTAACAAGTCGGACGCTTCGTACGTGTCCGCAACTTCAGGATATTCCTTTCGAAGAATTCCGAGCCCTGGAGAAAAGCCGTCTTAAGGGGACGGTCTTCGATACTGGTTTTGGGTGGCGTAACACCCAGCTGTGCTTGTGGTGGGCACGTCGGTGGGCTGCGGAGAGGATGGGCTCCATTTTTGCAACACCGCCAGAGAAGCCGTCCGGTACCTAAAAAGGTTCTGGGAGCAATCCAGGCTGGCTTGACTGACCTGTTCCCGAGACAGAACAGGGAAATTGAGAGGATTGTGGCAACCTGGTCTGCTCAATTTTTAAATTTTGATTGAGCAGACGAATTTCCCTATGGTGGTCTGCCTGACAGCTACAGTAGGCTGTTGGGACGGACGCCATTTTGGTGCCAGCAGACCTTTCACCATGAAGTCTATGGGTGAGAGGTCAGATGTGACCTCTGTCCCCTCCAGGTGGAGTTGCCTGGAGGTTTCCTGTGGCCTAGTCAACCACAGGATCTGGGCAGTGTGTTGTAGGCTGAGCTGAAGACTAGACCTGTGGGTGGAGGTTCGGTTGACCTCCACTGGCCAGTACATCTTTAACTCCATTGTGCCTTTGGCCTGTTGGCCTTTGTTTTATATGTATAGTGCCTGGCTGGTTGAATTAACCAGCCAGAAGTGTATATAATATCACTGTCATTGTATTCATCAGATTACCATCGTAAGTGTCATTAAACACTTTGTTTTACTCATCGCTTACTTTGTGTCTGTGTCGTTTATTTGGGGAGTTACCGCGGGAGGGTGGGTCGCCGGTCTGGGGGAACACCACCGTCTTTCTTCGACCTTCGTTGGCCGGTACTCGTGTCGGCTCGCTGTAGAACCGGTGTTCTACCACAATATTCTCGGTGTGGCGGCGTGGTCTTTCGTCGTGTCTGTCGTGGGTGGCTCCGCGGAGCCGACACATCCCAAGGAACACCGTGGGAGAAGCGGCTACGGGTACGGTCCCGTCCCCGTGAAGAGCCGGTTGTTGGTAAGTTTGACGGCAGTTTCGCGCTTTTGCTTACCGGGTATTGTAACGGTCCGGCGGGACGTTACAACATTTACCCACATGCTTTCATCCTTTAACTTACTACCGTTTCTCTCTTTTCTCTTCTGTATTCTCGCCCTATCATAAATCTTTCAATCGTACATAACCCTTTTCTATTCACTGTAACTTTCTTTCAAAACCATTATATTATCAAATCACAAATTCAAACTATTACTATTTCACACAATGATAAAACCCAGCAACACCAGAAAGTACAAGTCCAATCGCAATTAACCAATATCCATTTTAATTGTATGCTATTTAACTATGAACGCAATTAGCTTATTTGCATTAAACAATAATTGTTTGCCAATATAACCCAATAACTAACCAACATTATCAGAGCATCTAATGCCATAACGAATCATTCGTGCTACTCGCATCAATTAGCATCTTTTTCTTAATTCAATCGAACATTATTATCGCTTACCAATGTTAATTACTATTAACCATTAATCAAAAGAGCATTTAATACCGTAACGAATCAGTCACGCTACTCGTATTATTCAGCATCTTTTCTTATTTTCTATTAATTGTTTACTAATGCCGCAACAAATTTAACATGTTACTCGCATTTTCACAATTGTTTCCAAATGTTCCCAACCAAATTTTCTTTCATTAATGCCTTTTTGATGCCGCAACGAATTGATCATGCTACTCGCATACTAAGGACTGATTACTAATTTTTCGTATTTCTAAGTATAACTTTCTAACACTTCTAGTCTAATTAATCTAGCTAATTATCCAAAATTCCCAACCCTAATGCTGAAGCAGTTTCTGCGATTTTTATGCAAAGGTGGTATAAAAGAACTAGAAATGAAACAGAGTTATGAAAGTATAAAGATTTTAATTCAAACAGTAAAAAAAAAATAATAAAGAATATACGAAAAGATATTAAAAACGTTCAATCAATTATCAAAAATCGAAATACAAAACTTTTTTCATAAACAAACAGTCCGGCCACTAAAACAATTCAAAACCAAAATTCAATACATAATCATCAACAAAACGTATAAAAACGGGAAAACTCAGATCGATCTTAGTATTTAAAACGATGAGATACAAATGATTTTCAACGTTATATAAAAGAAAACGATAAGAAAGAAATGACCAATTGGTTCTTTTTCAAATCTATGATTAGGAGAAAGAAACGGAGAAATATGCTTTTATTAAAGACAAAACATTATTCATTAGAATGGTAACGAAACGAAATAAATTCATTCGATCTGAAATGAATCAAGAAAAAAAAAACATCATTGATTATTCATTTGCTTCAACGAGGTCCCAGATTGTAAGGAACAGCCCATATGTTAAAAGCAACGTCTTCATCTGTTCCACCGATCGTTTGTTGCAGATCAATCCAACCATTGGTTGTTGTTTCCGTTGGAATATTCGGAAGAGAACGATCAACTGTTTTTAGGAACAGGAAAAATACTTCCGCCGCTTTTTCCTCAGGGGATCCTTGCCCATATCCATAGGAATAGCTCAATGCTAGTGGTCTGATGTAGATATCGTCCACCAAACTTCCTACCCATGGTTCCATGACGTGTGGAGTAACTTCCATGACAGGGTTTGGGTTCGTGAAGATACAGCAGCTCCGGGAACTGGTGTCGAGCCATACTATCATGAAATCATCGTGATATCGCAGCAGGATGACTCCATGTTATATGTTTCTTAAAACTGAAACTCGTCGATAGTTGCAGTTAACAGATCTTGCAAATGGACAAGATTATTATTCATGATGCTGTCTCGTTTCATATACCCATGACACGGCTGACGTCCAGGGCATACAGAATCATTTCCAAAATCTTCAGCCTCCCTCATCTGCAACTCGAAGGCCTTTCGTTTCTTTTCAAGTGACAGGACCCTGCGTCGAAGATCCCAGATGGATGCCGTCATTAATCATTCAGGAGTAAACAAGGGTGAAACAGGCATTCTAACATTACGCCTTGTTGTCGGGACAAGTTGGAACATAGGAGCTGCAATCGGGACTTGTCGCCTCTGTTGCACCCACTCTTCAAATCCATCTCGGTTTCCCGATGCCAGGGGAGGTCGATGCAAGCAGGACTTCCATGTTCCCCTCTTGGAGTGCAACCTCCAGTTGGGCGATTCTTTGCCCCATTTTCTGGACAAGTAGTTCAGCCTGCGATTTTGGCGAAAACTAATTAGTTCCGATGTGGTGTCCAACCCCTCGTCGATACTCGCCATTCCATTAAAATTCGACTGGCCTGATGTGTCAATTGTAATTTCCTCGTTGCTAGTAGCCATTCTGTTAACGTTTCATTTAGTCTTTTTCTCAATTCCCGATAAACTCAATTCCGGGGAGATTTCTTTTTCAACTGCCCGAGCTTCACAAGAATTAAAAGATTTGTGACTTTTTTCCAAACTCTTTTCTTTCTCTTCGATCAATTTTTCAAGATGTCTCGCTTCCTTAACTCCGATAACTAATTTGGCAGATGAAAATTTAAGGAGTGCCTCCCTTTTTAACAGAGGAGTCAATTTATGACATAACCAGGCATCTCTCCATAAATTCAAAGACAATACTTTGACCAAGAGCGGTGTCTCCTTTTGAAATTGCCGACATTTCGTCTTATTGGCCAATTTTCGTGGTGATGTCACCGGACTTTTCTGCCCATTAGTTTCCAATTTCTCCTTTACTTCCGTATAGAATCGTTTCAATTTCTCATCATCTGTTTCATCGATGTCCGCATAACGTACTTCTGACTTTCAGTCTTCTTTTAGGTCCGTGATGTCATCTTCCGTTTCCAGCACATCATCGTATCGTTCATCATTTTTTCTCCACATTTTCCAGGTTTGCTCATACCTTTCGTCAATTTCGGCCATATCCAGCGGCATACAAGTGGAAATTCTTCCTTCCAATTTTATTTTATTTGTAAGCGTAAGACTTCTGTCGGTAAAAATAAGGTTCAATTTATCAGTTATCACATCTGCAAATGGTCCAGGAACTGCTTTGTTCCATTGTAGATAAAGGCTCTATAATCCAGCCACCATGTTTTGACTGTCGCTGTGCAGAATCTTTTCCACCGAAACAGGGCATTGCTTCCGTCCTTTTAATCAATGACGTAGGTAAGTCTCCCTCTTGACTTTCTCCACTGTGACGTTTCTCTGGAGGAGCTAATGACGTATCGCCAGCTGGGTGCCTGAGGCGTTTACACTCATTTGAACCTCCTGTAGCCATTTTCTCATCAAATTCAAATTTCTCTTCGCTTTCCAGCAGAATTTCATCCAAAGAACAATTTCTTATCACTATACTTCGAACAAGCAGAAAGTAGGTAAGTTATTGAGTCGTCGAAATCTCTTCGCTATGCTCTCGAACGTTGCAGCTACGATGATATCGCTTCAAGTTGACTACGTTGAAGGTATCACGGGCTAACTTCCTTCTTTTGTCTGTAAATTCCACTTCGTATACTAAATCACTTAACTTTTTCGTTATAACTCCTGGTCCTTCATAAGGTAGCGCTAATTTGTGCGTCAAACCAAGTTTCGGAGTGTGATCGTTATAGTTGAGTGAAAAAGTAAAAAAAAAATTTTTTTCAAAAAATAAAAACCCAATAGGAGCCAAAAGTTGCCTTTTACAGTACATAATACTGATGTAAAATATTACGTTCCTAGGACAATATCTTCTGCCCTCTACCGGCCCATAAAATAAATGAGAAATAACAGAAAACTTCATAAAACTTCATTTTATTTATTGATAAAATGGTTTTACACAAATACAATACTATGGATAATGGATATTGAAAATAATTAAGTAATGACTTCTTTACTCATTTGCAACCTTATACTGGGTCTTTGTTTCAAAATAGGGCATGAATCTTCTTGATTCGATCTTTGCCCTGATGAACTCATTCCTAGCATCTGCTCCCATAACTGATCTTGATGCCTCCGTGACTAGCTTCACACATCTTTCTATTGCCTGGGTGTGACAAGGAAACTGGGGTAATTCCACTTTAGGTCCTTCTGCATTGCTTAACAGCTGCCTGAGGTCTTGGTTTGTTAAACCAGCTAAAACTGGTGGTGGTGTAATGTGACAGTCTTGCCAATTTATAATGTTGATGTAGTCGGCAGCAGCAAAGTTTAGCTTTAGAATATTAAACTGTCTCACTTCAGATGTATTTGCTGCTTCCCTTGCCTTCAAAATATGCCTTACAGAAAGTTCTTGTATGTGCTGCCGATTGTCAGTTATCATGCTGAGAAGAAGAGTTTCCGGATGGGAGAAATATGCATTATGCTGAATAAATGGATCAATAACCTGTTGTAGCTCAGCACCCAAGTAACGGAATAGTTAGATTGTTTGCAAAACGTGCTGTGGCCCATTCTTTACTGACCAGTTAATTTTGATTTGATACCATATGGGTGCATACACCCGAAGTATGAACTCAGTCATAGTTTTAAAGCTTGATGAAGGATTCTCGGTTCCAACATAGTCGCATTAATCTGTTAGCGGTTGTCAGCCATCAAATCTGGAATGATTGAGTTTACCTGGCTGTCGGTTAGCCAGGTCTAAGGAACATTGACCAGAAAAAATTGCTTGACATAATTCATATAGGTATCTTTGATTTGTGCTCAAATCATTAGCGGTTATGCCGGTTAACTCTGGCAAATTATTTGCAATTACTACAAATTTAACAACAGGCAGTTGTTTGCAAGTTTTGAGCATTTTACCTATAGGTCCGTAATACTCTCGAGGTCATGTAGTGGCTCCATTGAGATGCTGGAACAAATGCCTCAGGGGAAGTTCATTTGCATGAAGTTGACAAACAAACCAATGAAGAGGGCGTTTAAGGTAGTTTTCAAAATACCTGATAGCTCCATTTTTATTTCCTGTATTTACAGCAGTGCCATCACATCCAATGGCTACCAGTTGTGTGTGGTTAATGTCATTTTTTAGAAAAAATCTATTATGGTTTTAGCAATTTTATTTCCAGAGGAACCCAAGTACAGAGAATTTTGTTCTTCAATAAGAGTGATAGTATCTTCACGAATGGTTCTTCGATGGTACTTATACTTAATTTTATCTCCTACCAATGGCACCATTTCTTGCTTCCTTCTATCAAAGTATATACTTCTTGGGCACAAATCTGATGATTGAATTTCATTCATAAGTAAAGTACGATTTTTCTGCCTTTCTTTGTGGACCTTACTTAGATCAAACACATTAGAAATATCTTCGGGTGTTACCATGCCAACATCTTGCAAGATAGCTGAGGCAATTGCTGCTGCAGATCGGTCTGAGACACCGTACCTATCGCAAACCTTTGCAAGCATTGGAAGCTGTAGCCTCATTTGACTGGTATGTGAAGTTGAAGGCAGTGAAGGTTCAAATGCCTCATCTGGATGCTTTCAGCAGCACTGTCTGATGAATCACCATTTGCTTGGTAAACTTTAAATTCAGTGAGTTCAGACTTGCATTTTTCAATCCTATCAGCTTCTTTTCGTTGCCTTTCTCGCAATTGAATTAGCTTGTTCGTTTAAAGTTGATCAAGTGTTCCTAGAACCATCTTCCTTGATGATCTCTGGTCAATGAGAAACTGCTGCTCTTTAGCAGGCACCTTACGCAATTTTTCACAGGAACATGAAGAAAATGATTTACATTTGCATGCAGCGACGTCAAACAAGCTAGTTTTTGCTTTATCTCTAAAGTCGCTAACCTTTAATTCGTAGGTTTTATTGCGCTTCCCCTTAGGATATCTAATGAGGGTCAGGTATTTGTTGTGAAAGCCGTGTATCAGTTGTCGTATACGATAATGGGACACAGTCGGAATTGATGCTTTTTTCTATATAGCCTCTACTTTTTCTCCTAGTATTCCAGAAACATCTAACACAGTTGTCTCTTTGCCATGTCTTATTTGTAGGTAACTTTTCATAATGCCTTCATAAGTTGGTAAGACAATGCCATTCATATCACAAGGTGCACTAAATATGGAACACTCCACCATTTTCCGCGTCACTGTAGATTTTGTAGAACTCATTATTAATCGTCTCGAGAAAATAGGCCTGAGTTTGGAAGAAAAAACATACTACATTAGTTTTCATTGTACGAAATGTACAATTGCAGGAAGAAAATAAAATGAAACAATCATCAACACATCGTACAATAATATACCCTGTGAAATAATATACATGAACTTAAAGTATTGGTAGAGGGCAGAAGGCATTTACCAATTGGGTTCAAATTTTGCTGTTATGTCTATATTGCCATAATGCAACTTTTGACAGGTATTGTGATTTGAAAATTTGGATTTTACTTTTTCACTCCACCCTAGTGATCGTACATCAGAACTTCTTCTCCAACATTAAACTCTTCCGGTTTTCGTCTCTTTCAATCATAGCTTTTTTTCTGTAGCTCTTGTGCAGCTCTCAAATTAGCGTGGGCGATTTCCAGCCCAGAATGACTCAAAGGATTACTTTCCTCTCGTGAAGCAATCTCGTGAGCGAATGGCATAACGTTGTCAATCAGCTCTCGAGCTCTTCTTCCTAACATTAACTCGAAGGGTGTGTACTTCATTGAAGATTGTATGGCAGTATTGAAAGCCCATACAGCACCATCAAGAACTCCATGCCAATCAGTTTGTAGCTTCTCAGGGTCAAGGTACCTTCGAACAATCTCAGTTAGAGTTCTATTACATTTTTCGGCCAGTCCATCAGCCTGTGAGTGATAGGCCGTAGTGTAATGGTGCTTAATTCCTAATTCTTTTAGACATGTGTCCACCTTCTTGCTAGCAACTTGAGTTCCTCTATCATATATTTTCTCCCATGGCGTACCAAATCCCCTTATGAAGTTATTTCGAATAAAAGTGACGATAGATGAAGCAGTCGCTCTTCGTACAGCTTTTGCAATCAAAAATCTTGTCGAATAATCTACAGCAACCAGAATGTGCTGAACTTTTGCAGTGGAAGACGTCATAGGTCCGACAAAATCCATTCCCCATTTCTCGACAGGTTTCTCCACACAAATGGGTTCTAGAAAGCCTTGAGGTTTTTGAGGCGTCTTTTTTGACCATTGACTTATATCGCAAGTCTTAATATATTCGAAAGTGTCCTTCATATTTTTCAAAAAAATTCCCTTATTCAATCTTCCAAACGTTTTTACAAATCCCAGATGAACAGATCCAGGTGCGTCGTGTACCATTTCCTAGATTAGCTTTCATGTTTGCTTCGGCACGATTGTTAACAAGATCGATTGCGAAATACCAAAAATGTTTGCATACAATAATCCTCTCAATATTGAATACTTTTTGTTCAGGATGGAATTCGGTTTCTCCATTAATTCGTGGCAAATTTCCAATATTTCCGGGTCTTTCTGTTGCTCCTCTGCCAGTTCCAGGCAGGTAGGACGGCATATATGACTCCATCATCCATGTCATGTTCGACAGTAACAGGCAAATTCTCATCTTGCGGTGCATTGACTGGATTCTGTGACAAACTATCCGCATCCACATGAGTAATTCCTTTCTTGTACTCAACTTTGTAATGATACTCTTCCAATAATAACTGCCATCTTCCTAAACGTCCTTGCAAGCGTTTTGCTTTTCTCAAGTAACATAAGGAGCTGTGGTCAGTAACAATTATGCAATCATGGTTGAAAAGATAAGGCCTGAATTTCGTGATCCTGAAGACGACAGCTAGGCACTCCTTTCATGTTGTCGAATACCATGTTTCTGCATCTTGTAACGTTCTAGTTTCAAATGCCAAAACTTTTTTTACATCGTCTTTTTTCTGTTGATACAGTACAACTGCGAGACCATGATCGCTTGCATCAGTGTGGAGCAATATTTCTGCAGTCGGATTGTACATAACCATAACTGGAGCTTCGATCAGCAGGGCTTTAATTCTCTTGAAAGCTCGATCTGTCTCATCAGTCCATTTAAACTCTTTTTCCTTCTTGGTTAAATTGGTCAGAGGTTTAGCGGCATGGGCAAAGTCCTTTATAAAATGCCGGGAATAACCTGCCAATCCAAGAAAACTTCTTACAGCAGTAATATTTTTTGGTTGTGGAAAATCTCTGACGGCAATGACTTTGTCTTCTTCTGGTGTGACTTTATCTTCACTTATGATGTCTCAGGTATGAGACCATGCTGTACCCAAAAAAACATTTCTTGGCTGTAACGACAAGTTAGCCTTCTGTAGTAGTTCCAAAACCGTTCTAAATCGATTCATAAACATTTCAAAAGTTCTACCAAAAACAATGTTGTCGTCCAAATAAAAGAGGCAAGTTTCCCACTTTTGGTCAGCAAGTAAGACATCCAACATGCGTTGCATCGTCGCAAGTGCATTGCAAAGACCAAAAGGCATCTTCCTGAATTCGTAGAGTCCACACGAACTTATAAACGCTGTCTTCTCAATATCCTCTTCTTTAACTCGAATTTGCCAATAACCACTCGCTAAATCCAACATGGCAAAATATCTACTGTTCGCTAGTGAGTCTAAGGCATCATCTATACGTACAGTGGATATGTATCAATTTTTGTATCCGCATTCAATTTCCAATAATCAACACAAAAGCAGTGTCTTCCATCCTTCTTCTGTACAATTACGACGGGGCTTGCATAAGGGCTCTTCGATTCGATTTAAAAAATCCTCAAATCCATTTCCAATATTCCATTCACGAGCAGTACCTCTGATGGCCATTTTTCCATTCAGATTTCTACACTCGTTCTGATGGAGGACAATCCTTTTGTCTAATCCATTCAGATTTCCATTCTGGTGGACGACGGTTCATCCGTCTCTGTCCAGAATTCTTTGAATCCGAGACTCCGCCCCGATCGTCGATCCTTGGGGGAGATTTTTTTCATAGCGTCTTCATTGGTCACGTGAAGGGTCATGTCAAGTACTTCTGCGGTGCCGACTCTTTGATGGGGACCCATAGTAAGTAATCTTGAAGCAGTACCTTCAATTATCGTTCATCGGCAATTTCTAAAATTCCAGGAGCAATCATTGTTCCTTCTTTCTCCCAAACCTCTGGGCTCATGTCTATCAAGACTAACTCTTTTTTCTTAGGACAATCTTTGCAATGAACGAGAACAACTCGTTCTTCCCAGAGATCGAGAGCAATTCTATCAATCAAACGCAATGTCAAGGATTTTCCATTAAAACCCTCAGCACCTTGGCAATCATGTATACATGGTACCACAGTAGTAGGGTTGGTTCGTCCATTGCCCTCTACTCTTTTGTATATCCTTGGTGCATCCACTGATGCTGCAGCAACAAGTTCATAGGTATATATGGGGCCGGTACTCTCCATAATTCCAGATGAGCCTCCCTCCATTATATCCTCTTTAAAATAAATCTTGCATTTTTCCATATCAATCATCAGATGGAATGCAGCTCCAAGGTCGTTTCCTAATAGCGTTTCTAGCAGTCCATCAATAATCATAATCTGCGTCATTGTCAGCTTCTTGTAAAGTCGTACAGTGACTTCTGCTGATCCAACAATTCGAATTCTCAATCCGCCAACCGCATTGACAGATTCATTTCCTGGAGCAAGGTCAATCTTCAGGCCAATCATCGCAGTAATTTTTTCACTGAGTAGGCTTACGTCGGCTCCTGAATCAACCATCATTTCAATTACTACTCCATTCATTGTAACAAAGATCCTTAGAGGTCCAAATTCCGGAATTCTTGACTGAATTTCCGCTGGCTCCGTAATCGTCATCACACGACCAATCTCTTAATTTACATTTGGTCCACCAACATCCTCTTGCTCACTCTGTTCTGGTTCCTCTCTGCTTGCTGGAAATGATTTCAATGCCTCTGGACTGTTTCAACCAAATTCTTCCATGAATTTGAGGTCATGGATGGTGTCTGTAGA
Source organism: Brachycybe producta (assembly GCA_036925085.1). Taxonomy (NCBI): domain Eukaryota; kingdom Metazoa; phylum Arthropoda; class Diplopoda; order Playtdesmida; family Andrognathidae; genus Brachycybe; species Brachycybe producta. The sequence goes on along the minus strand of JAUPFP010000010.1, from coordinate 5,754,434 downwards.
CGAGCTAGTTTTGCATCTTTCGCTGATTCACTATCTCTCGTGCCTATATCTTTCAAGGTCGATCTGCAATCCGCTGTGAAGAGGCTCTTTCTCATCCTGCTGTCCAGACTTCTTCTACATTGCATGGGTCATTTTTCCCATCATGCAAAACTTGTACAGTCGCTTCTCTGGCATCAAAACTATTTATCAGTATTCCTTCCGAGATGGGGGTTCAGATACAGGTGGTCCAACACTCGGTTTGTCCTCCACCCATCTCAGTTTAACGGGTGGCTCGCCGTAGTACTCGGTGCAATGGAAACAGTTGGGACCAAAATTCTTTCTCCATGAAGATTCGCAAACTTCATTTTTTCACTGGTCAGATGATGGACAGTAGGTTGGGTGGTAATGGCACTCGTGGCAGCTAGTGTGGCAGCCTTCTCATCTTCCTGCTCTTGTTTCCAAGCCTCCATAATGTGCCTTACTACAAAAATTGAAGGTCCGTTCCGACGTTAAGGACAATTCATACTCAAGTGTCCCATTTTTCGACAGGTAAAACATGATCTTGTCTCGGGTTCCTGAGAATTCCTGTTTTGTCCATTATTCTTTACGTAATTCCCCTGGTACTGCCACGGCTGCTGCTGCTGCTGTGGGCCTTGACCAAAGTTCTTCAGCTTATTCCTTTGACCATTCTTCTTCTGCTGTGTTTGTGGTGGGTGTCCACCCGGTTGCTGATTCGTCTGGGGCTGCTGTCCTCCCATTTGTGGAGTCTGTTGCTGTTGGTGAGAATTTTGATTCTTGGGGATATTTCTGTTTTTCAATGTCAGTTGACCTGTAGCAAACCGTACAATCCATGTATTCTTCAGCTGTCATCGGGGGCAATCCACATTATTTTGCAGAAATTTCTTTACGCTCGTGCCAATTGAGAGATTCGCAATTCATTTCTTCCATTCGGAGTAATTCAGTCACACAGTACCGTACATTTGTACGCAAATTGGTAGAAGGGCTCGTCATCACGTTGACGTTAGTTCTGAAGTTGCTTCATCCACTGCCATCCATGATTAGCTTTTCCAAACTTCTTGACCATATGCAACCTCAATTCTACCCATGTAGTGATTGGCTGTGTCTCCATCAAACTACTTAAAAATCGCAAAACATAGCCGTCCAATCATGAAGAGAAATAACTGCAGCTGTCTTTATCAGACCATCTCTGTAGATGTGCTTTAGCCTCAAAATTCTCCAAATAATCATGCAGGTCCTCCAACCCAGTAAATCTTCTAAACCCTTAAAGAGGATGCCATGCCCCAGTCTGTCACCATTGACGATCGTAATTTGGAGCGTAGGTCCATTCCAGTTCGTTCATGGGTGCAGGAGCTACGTTTCGTTCATTAAATCTATGTGCATGCAATTGGGTTGCAGTAGTGGGCTCTGGTTCTAGATGTGGAGGTCCCAAACTTGCTTCTGTTGCCATCGGTGTACCAGCTCTAGGCGACGAGTGACGTGCAGGCCCAAAATAATTTATCAGGTTCTCAAAGAAAAAGGTTCGCTGTTCCGGTGTGTATTTCAACATGAAAAAACCCATAGCGTGCACTTCTTGTTCCATGTTAAAAGTGCCATGCAGAGTTACAGAAATTGTGGGACTCACCCTACCAGGTTGTTACCTAGTTACGGTTGTCCCTAGGTAATTTCGACTTCCACAGTTGCTCAATCCATGTTGACTTCTTCCTGATTCGAATCCATTATGCACAGTTCCGAAAGCACTGTTAAAGATTGTTATCATAACCACAGTTCACAAGTGGTGATGTCACACACACACAAATGTAGAATTTAATAAAGTATTAAAGACCGAACAGCTGGTAGATTACTAGAAACTTTTCAAGATTCTTAAACACATACAAAACAAAAATCAAAGATACGTCTCAATTTGGTCATAAACCAATAATGATTTTTAAATTTTGCGGTCTTTTAACCGGTAATCGAAGTTTAAATTTCAAAACAAAAACCAAATTCTCATGTTATCTCAATTGTAAACCAGCAATAATTTTTAAATTTCGCGGACTTTTAACTGGTATAATTGAATTTTAAATTTCGTGGCTATCAATTGGCGCGAATTTCAAATCACGTATTTCCAATACAACAAAACCAATTAACTCACCAGGATCCAATTTATCCAGGTATCAAAACATGTATGCACTAATCCAAAGTGTAAACGATTTGGTTCCAAGTGTTGAATACTCAAAGCACTGTCTAAATGTAACATCTAAGTACGAGGTAGAAAATTCCAAAACTTCTTCAAAACATAAAGTTCCGATTCCAGGTAGAAAAACTCTACCAACGCACCTCCACCAAGTGTAAAAGTTCTCCATTCTACCACCGGTCACGCTGCCAGAGATTCGTCTGCTAAGGTCGAGCAGACGACTTTTCCTTCCAAGTGAGCTCAAAGGGAGGCCCCTACTGGTAGTGTTCCTTACACTACAAACACTACTTAAGTATACAGGGGACGGGGAATCAGCTGTGGACTCTTTCAGCGCAGCCACGTTTCTCTACCCATTCTATACATTATAAATGGGGTTAAATAAACATAACAAAGACACGTGGGTACATTTGGATATGTTTATTTACAACCTCGAGTATAGGATGTTACACTATTCTAATTAACTCATATTACGATTAATCTGAGCCGGATACATATATACAAATAAAGAACTCTCAAAGATGCCTCTCGGATTACTTATCCCGTGAATTGTAACGGTTTCGTATTGTTTGTCCCGTGAATCGTAACGGTGTCAGATTACTTGTCCTGTGTAACTTCGTTAGTTGGATTGATCCCTCATCAGTGACAGTGAATTCTCCTGACTTTTTTATGTACACCCCTCATCAGTGGCAGTATAGCTCAGCTGACTTCTTTGATGTCATCCCTCATCAGTGGCAGCTGCCTTCCTCCTGACTTCTTTGATGTCCAACCAAACAGTTAACAGTGTACTCAGTCGTACGAGTGGAGTTGATCTCTGGTGTGTGGCCGGGCATAGCCACCGGCAACGCACAACAGGAGCAAGACAAAATACTAACTCATGAATGCTCAACTTATATACATATGCAATTCTGATCATGTGATATATTTGTTGACCAATCATTTAACAATATGTAAATGATTTTAACCTCCCGGGTCACTATGTGAGTCTATGGTCACTCGGTAAACATGTCAAAATCATTTTTTGCTATGCTCAACATTGGGCCACTTCGCAGGATTTATGTGCAAATGTTGGGCTATGCATTAACCATTAAAAAAACATTAAAAGTAACGAAAGTGTGAATAAAATTGGATTTTTTAAGTCAAAAGTGCAATTCATCTTCAAACTATTTATTGAAAGAAAAATAGAAAGAGGAGAGAAATATGACAGAAATATTGAGGCTGGTTGCATTTCACAGGCTCTTCTGACCACACATGCATTCGTCTTGCCTTGTTGCTATAGCAACGGCATGAACAAACATTTCTTTCTTGTTTCTCATAAGGGGAGGCGAAAGAGAAGGGAGCGAACAGGTGTAATGACGGCTAATGTGTGACGTCATGGCAGTGTTGCTAAAGGATGAGGACAAGGTCCTCACAAATATCTATCCGAAAAAAAGAAAAATGTAACGTGCAAGTCAAACAGAAAGCTGTTGTTTTCAGTGTGTGAAATATGGCAAAACAAAAATTGAAAAAAAAAAAACCAACTTCCAGTGATGTTCAATAAGGTGGCGCCTGCTTTCGGGTGTGGCTTTGTCATAATATGAGCATACCTTACATATTTACAAACAGTTAGTTTCAAGGGGACCGACATTGAAGAAAATAATGAACGAGATTCACTAAGATTTACATAGATTCACAGCAGTTCGTACGTATGGAAAGCCATTTTAATTTTTTATCCGCGCTTTACTGGATTCCCTGAAAAGAATTAAAATCTGAAAATCTACTAAAACGTGCATAAAAACTCAAATGGCTTTCCATACCGTACGAGATTTACCCACAATGTCGGTCCCCTTTGTTAGTTTTTTTCTATTTGTTTCCTGTCTATACTAAAGGCAAGTAAAGACAGTAAAATACCATCGTTAGCTCCGCCCCTTTTATGGCAACCGGCAACTTCCAATTGGTTTGTTATGTAGTTTGACGTCAAATTCTCCGCCTTTTCCAATTTTCATTTGGTTGATATTTGGTCTAAAGCCCATAAAATTGCGGGGCAAACGACTGTATCTTCCTGTCTTTACGTGCTTGTGTCCTTACTTGCCTGTTTTCATTATTGCGGAAGTCGCGTTTGCGGTGGTATTTTGTTTACTGGATAGTCGAGAATGCCAGATCATTTGACGATTGGATGTTTGTAGTTTTTCAACGTTTTGAGATTTTCTCCGTTACGAACTTTGCAATCATTTGACTGTAGTTCAGTCATGTTGTTGTTGTTGGGGACGGGAAACCAAATGTGGAATCTAAATTTCTAATCGGGAAACTATGTGATTTGGTGTTTGTTTACGTCGAAACGTCTTTTTCACTTATACTTGCATCCCCGATCTCTCACATAATTTTTGTGGTAAGTTGTTTGTATATGGTTTATTACCGTGTTGTTGTGGCGCAGTACATTGAAGGCAGTGCTAGATTTTTTTTTCTGCTCGTCTTAAGGGTTTAAATTATACTCGCAAAGAAATAATTGATTTGATTGTGATTATTTTTCATTAGGAGATACCAAAGACGCTTTTAAGGCAAAATAGCTGTTTTACCTTTATTCATTCAGGTTATAAGCGGGCTTCAAATCGAAAGAATTTTATATTTTAATATAGTTTTATTTTTTTGTGATTTTGTTCAGTTGAGATGGAGATGATAGAACAAGTAAACGAATGCCAATAACGACGATTGGATAGCGTAAAAGGCGATGATGGTGGGATCGATCGTCTCTTAAAACAATGTCCAAATCCGAATCCTCCGAAAAGTTACATTGGAATGCATCCAATCAGGTAAGATTTTTTATTAGACCTACTCCGAGACTAGTATTACAAGGGGAGGGGATAATAGTAGCAAATATAAATTACAGTTTATCACAGGCAATTGTGCCCAACATTAGAATTTCTTTTGCTCAGCCCTTTTATGAGTTTCAACGCGAAATTGAAGTTTTCAAATGGCTTGATTTTGATGGCAAATGATAATGATAGAATTTCTTTCAGCCTGTATCGATTTTGATCTTGTAAAACATACCAAACTTCACAGAATGATCTGTGGTATGACCTAATTTTTTTGCTCTGAATAAAGCCTCGTTTTGACGGTGATAATTGTCATGATAGCAACTATCATCGTGAATACAGCCCCGTTCTCACGATAGTTGCTGTCATGACAGCAACTCTTGCGAGAACTATCCTCGTAAAAAGCATGATAGTCACTATCGCACTGTCGTGATTGCACTATCACACTATCTCGTTTGACTAGATAGTTGATAGTACTGCCGCGATAGTAATAGTTGTGTGGCAGCTTGTAGGGAAATTTGGCTTCTGGAGGGAGAGGCAACACTGTTGTTGATTCAAACATATTTGTGAAGTAGACGTCACACTGTCACGACAGAAAAGCACGTCACTTCAAGACATGTAGACAGTTGCTATCGTGAGAGTGAACTATCACAACTGTCATGACAGCTACTCTCACAAAAGAACTATCACCGTGAAAACGAGGCTACAGTTCTTCCAATAGTTGCTCATGACAGCAACTATCGTGAAAACGAGGCTATAGTTCTTGCGATAGTTGCTCTGATGACAGCAACTATAGTGAAAACGAGCCTTTAGTTATAGCAAGGTCCTTAATATATTTGATTATAATTAGAGGTGGGACGAATCCGAAATTTTCTCAAATCCGAATCCTAAAATGTTCGCGTATCTCCTGAATCTCTCGAATCCTTCATATAAGAATGCTATATTATTCATTAAGACGATACAAATAAATTGAATAATATTAAATATTAAATTATTAATAATAAAAAAAAGTGTGGCACTCAGGGTCGCCACAAGGTGATATTGTTGATCCAGCCTCCAGGTACCTCCCAAATTACAATATTGCTTGTATTCGACGTCAATGGAGTTAAAACTAATTTTACCAAATTTTTAATTTCGAATCTCGAATATTTTTCAAGATTCGCGGGATTCGAATGTTCCATCCCTAGTTATAATATATTTTAGAGACCAAATTACAGAAGGTGATATTCAATTTACATTGTTAAAATCTTAAGATAAGCTGCTGGGCTACTGGTTTGAAGGTATAATTTCGGGCTCTTGACGAATTTCTTTTAGTTGTCTTTTTTGTTTAAAAAAAAGTGAAATATTTGTTATTCGCTTCCATCTTTGCAAACTAACTTTCAATCTAGGTTCTAGATCAAGAAATGGCGGAATGCCAGAAAAAAAGAACGTCTTTATTATAAATCTAATTCCAATATATGTTAGTTGGACGGACAGTTTAAAAATAAAAGAGAAAAACTCTCGTTACCCTTGCGTGTATTTTTAAAAGTAGGCCTATGCTCGCTAGATTGCTTTATTGTGTTTTCGCAGGAGAGTACCCATAGGACTCGTTTTTGCACCGCAACAGAATGGGATATCAAGTCTGGATTTTGGGATAGGTTAAAAGGATGAACGGATGAACATTTGGAGTAACTCTAAAACCCCGAAACAGAATGCTTATAGAATCGTAATAACACTATACTTTTTATACATCGGCTATTAGACGGGGGTAACGTTGAATTGAGTTTGTTGCAGGGGGTCTGGGGGCGCAGTCCCGCCCCCCTTTTTGTGTTCCTCCAATTCTATATGCATTCTGTTTCCGGTTTTAGGATTACCAACGATGTTCATCCCGTTCATCCTTTCATCCTGACCCGTCTGGATTTGTGGCTGTGTAATTAGTTCATTTGTATTGAGAATGCCTACGTTTGTTGAACTGTTAGAAGCATTGTATGAGACTAGCGCAACAACCTTAGAATATTCTGGACTGTACAATATTGTAGCAACGTAGGGAATATACGAGTGTTAATTTGATTTGAGAAATAGGCGAACTTCCTTTTGGTTGGAGGCGTTGCAGAATGTCGGTGTTTATGTTCCCAAATAATTACAGTGACGAAGGTAGAACGGCGACAAAAATAACCAAAATGATGTGTATGAGTATCAGACGATATGAAAGAGCGGCAGACAAGTTAAAATGATGTAAGACACAAATTAGTGTGTATGGTTCGTATGTTTCAGTGCAGATACAGTCGTTAATGTACTTTCGATGGTGCCAACAGTTTTAGTAATTTTGTGTATTCTAAATGTGTTGCTGTTTGTAGAAGCAACTAGCCTCTTATAGTGATTCTCCCAATGCAAATAGGTTACCATGCTCAAAGGCACCCACAGTAACCACATTGAAACATGCCTCTACATGTGCCATCATGTTTTTTATCTTGTTTTTACTTGTCTGTTGCTCATACAGACATACACATCGTTTGCTGCTTGTGCAGACCATTTTGGTTGTTTCGGTTGTCGTTATACCCCTGTAACTTATTTAAGAACGCAAATACCGACGTTCTCAATCGCTTCGAACCTAATTGCTTAATCATAATAAATAAATTTTGGGTTGGTATAAAAGATGGAATTTCCTACCCTACGGAATTCTCATTTACATCAGGGTACGGAATTCCGTAGGTGATTCTATAGGTCATGTATATGACAATTCCGTAGGGTAAGGAATTCCGTCTGTTATGCAGATCAGGAATGTATTTACATGCTACAGTAGGCCAGGCCTTGGCCAGCTGTACAATCAAGTTACACAGATAAAAGGAATCCAAGATAGCTGTAATGCCAACTTGGCAAAAGCACAAGAATTCTACAATGTCTACCAGGCTCTAATACTCTGTGTATGGGTTGCTGTATGCACGGGTAGGGTGTCATCACTCCTCCATGATGCCCCCTGGTGGACCACCATTTTGGCGGTATGTACAAAACCAGGTCGTCACATAAGGGATATCTGTACGGATAATAAACTGTAAATGGAGCCCTAGGAAATGTTTGGCATATACAGTAGATATCATTTTTCACGTTTTGCACAATGAACAAAATACTTGTTTTGTATAATTGTTGTGCAAGGCAACGATTTATAAAGAATAGATTGGGAGTTAAGACGCCATTTTGAGGCGAATTGAACACTACGGCGGCCATGACAGTAAAAGGCAAAAAGCTCTTAATTGCCTATGGGCTGCTCATAGCAAACTCATATATTCTTATTTTTTTCAGAAAAGGAACTGCACATTTAATGTATTTGTTCATTATTTATGTAACCTACTCGTAAAATTATACTGAATACAATACAATAAAATTTAATTATTTATTTCACACAATTAAATACCAAAATACACATATTTAACATGAATAATAAAATACGTACCTAAACGTGATTTATTCAATGGCCTTTGAAAATAATTAATTTGGTTAGCTGTTAGCTGTTGCTGTTACAGTCATTTGCTTTTTCACTGTTGGTAGGTAGTAGTCCCACCTACCCTCGATTACCCTCACCTGCCCAAAAATATCGCGACCTGCCCAGAAATAACGAAATTCTGCCCATTCTACCCTATACAAAAAAATTCAAAAATTTTTTAAAATTCCGGAAATGTTTTTTTCGGGCAGGTAATGGTTAAGTTTAGTAGGGAGTAGCCTCACCTACCCTCGATTACCCTCACATGCCCAAAAATATTGCAACCTGCCCAGAAATGACGAAATTCTGCCCTATACAAAAAATTTTAAAATTTTTTTAAAATTCCGGAAATTTGTTTTTGGGCAGGTAATGGTTAAGTTTAGTATTTAGTACCCCCACCTACCCTCGATTACCCTCACCTGCCCAAAAATATCGCGACCTTCCCAGAAATAACGAAATTCTGCCTTTTCTGCCCATCCTGCCTTTTAGTATGACCCCTAATGTATTTGACTGCTGATCACTGTCATTTCTGCCTATAACTGTCATGGCGGTGCGTAGCTGCAGTAGCCTCAGTTTGGGGGCGCTGATGTCTATGACATTGCCAATCTATTCTTTATAGATCGTTGGTGCAAGGTAAACCGTAGAATGAATACCTGTAACTAAATGAGTTACCTAATTTACAGTAGTAATTTGTTTTATTTGTTACAATTTAAACTAACAGGTATTGAAGTTTTGAATTTAAAAGTGGACGATGTAATAGGTAGAAAATCGATTCATTTCATTCAGCATTGAAAAAGTAAATCACCAAAAGTAATGAAGTTATGACAATGCAACTACAAAAAATTCATTGCACTTTAACTGGAAGAGCGACAACAGAAATGTTGCATGCAGTAGGCCTATATTCCCAGTGTAGTGTACAACAGTGCTCCCCAACCTTTTTATCGCCGCCGCGGACCGGTCAACGTTTGATAATTTTACCGCGGCCCGCTGAGGGGGGGGGACGTTGATTGTTTATATTTTAGATTGTTTTGATTTAATAGTTTTAATTTAATTGTATTTAAATATGCCTTCAAAATAAAATACAGTTACATAAAAAAAATGAATATAAAGTGATTTAACATTTTAACTCACTAGAACGCTAAATCAATGGGAACCCTGAGCTTGTTTCTTTGCAACAAGACGGTTCCATCTGGGGGTAATAGGAGACAATGACACCCAAAGTGTGTTGCTTATGTCCAGTTTATTCCGTTGTTTTGTTTGCTGTCACTGCAGAAAATGGAAATAATTTAATGTTCCTTGGGTGGCCCGGTACCATTTGATCCACGGACCGATACCAGTCGGCGGCCCGGGGGTTGGGGGACCACTGGTCTACAAGATAACTTGCAAGACAACACAGACCAAATTTAATACCTTTTTGACTCCCTGCTGATGGGACCATACGGCGGTATGTCTCTCAATGAACTCTAGATCAAGACGACCATGCAAAGTTTCAGAGCCGAGTTCGATGGCTAAATTGCTGCGAACAAGACGGATGCGATCGGGTCGGTGGGTTCGTCCGTGGACTGTCTCCTGGTGGTTCGAAAAGTGGATTACCGCAGCTCATATTCGACCCTAGTTAACCCGAAATAATCAGATTCGAGACCCAGCTGTAGATTTAAAATATAAGATATTTATTAAACGAACTTATTCAGTTTCTGGAAAGCATATGCGGAAAGGTTATGACCTCCCAGGACAACGAAGCATAAAACACGTAGCTAGGACCCGATACAGGGCCTCTGCCCATGACATCAAAATATGCAATTGTTCTTCTCTCAGAACATGGTTAGGGTATCCTTTATAGTCCCTGGCCAGGTGTGACATCTTTACTTCAGGGCACCCTTTGACGACTTTTCCACTAACCTAGAACGCGTCTCATACATAACTGTGAAAACATGGAAAAAGTGGTTTTAGGGCAAACGTCTTTTTATTGCAAACATTCTTTTAGGGTAAACGTTCTTTTAGGGCAAATTGTTTTAGGGCAAGTGGATTTATGGCTAATGTCCTTTTATGGCAAGTGTTTATAGGGCAAATGTCTATATCCCATTAAAATACCATTGGTGTTATGCAATGTTTTAAATTACAACGCAATAGTAAGACAACGATTTTCTTTTATAGATGAATTAGTGATAAACTTGGTAATAAATTGATTGACCCTTCACCGTTGCCGTTTTATCTCGAGCAGACCTAATTGTTGAGTGCGGTAATCGGTTAACATTTGTTCGTCGATCTCATTTTTGCCGATTAGCAGTAAATCGGCAAAATCGGCTCGGTACAGCTTTAGTTTAAGGTACGAATTGGGGTGCATCAAGGTTCAGCACTTAGTCCATATCTATTTATTTTAGTACTGGATGAATTACTGACTGGGGTAGGTCATGATGCACCTTGGTGTATGCCGTTTGCAGATGACAGTATTAGTTAGTGAATCCAAGGCAGATTTAGAGGAAACCAGGAATGCCTTAGAATTCAATTCAATTCAATTAAATACACCTGCAATCAGCTCGAAAGCCATGTGGCAGGGAGGGATTGCTCCCAATCACGACTGATTGTCATTATTTGAAAATAAGACATCATCATGAAATTGAAATCGTCAGAACACAACTATTCACAGGAAGAGAATTCCATAGTCTAATAACATTAGGAAGAAAAGACCAAAAGTATGCATCAGTCCTAGCCATTAATTCTTTGAAAGTTTTTGAATGCCCAAATCTACCTTTACAAGGATTTCTAGTTAGTAAACCATTAAGCAGGGTAATGTTATCCCAAGACAGCTAACGTCCCAGAAGAGCGAGGCTTTGCTCATTTCTTCGGCCTGCTAATGATTCCCATTCTAGCTCTTGGAGCATATATGATACTCTGTCAGTATACGCATTCCGTCCCTTTACAAATCTTTCAGCCCTGCGCTGCACCATTTCTATTTCTTGTTTTAGATTATTTCTAAATGGGCTCCAAATTGGGGAACAATATTCTAAGATAGGTCTAACTAGGGTAAAGTAACAGACCTTCTTTACATTTTCTTTACAATGTTTAAGGGTGCGTTGGACAAACTGCAGCCTTTGATTAGCTTTGGCAACTGCTTTGGTTATATGATCTTTCCAAAGCATGTTCTTGGACAAGGTTAAGCCAAGATATTTGATGGTATCAACATGGGTTAGCTGAACATCTCCCATTGTGTAATCTGCCATGAACGATTCTCGCTTTCTGGAAACTCGCATAACATTGCATTTACTCCAATTCAGTTGTAAATGCCACTCAAAGCACCACTCTTCAACACTGTATAGACTTCACTATCCTCATTATCCCTAATCCTCTTGTAAACAACAGCATCATTTGGAAACAAACGCATCGTACTGTTGCATCTGTCTGCCAGATCGTTTATGAACAGAAGGAAAAGCAGTGGTCCAAGAATGCTACCCTGAGGTACACCAGATGTTACTTTAGCCCAGTCTGACACAGCACCATCAATTTGGACTCGCAGTTGTCTATTTGATAAGAATGATGATGTCCACAAAATTACTTGTTTATTTAAGTTAAAAGTCATCATTCTTTTAATTAGTAGTGAATGCTTCACTGTATCAAATGCTTTTGCAAAATCTAAAAATACCAAGTCAAATTCGCTCTTACTATCCAAGCCAGATTGTATGTCTTGGATGAATAGTGCTAGCTGGGTATCACATGATCTGCCTTTTCGAAAACCATGCTGGTTTTCAGGAATTAATTTATGGTTTTTTTAAATGCTTGATTGTATTAGAATAAATTATATGCTCGAGAGTTTTACAAACAATGGAGTTCAGAGAAATGGGTCTATAGTTCTTTGGACAATTTTTATCTCCTGTTTTAAGAATTGGGCAGATATTTGCTTGCCTCCATGCCATAGGCAGTATACCACTATCAAGGGAATCTTGGAAAAGTTTTCTTAAAAAAGAGCTAACTTCTGTGACCAGCTCCTTTAGCAATCTTGGCGAGATTTCATCTGAACCAGCTGATTTATTAACATACAAAGCAAATTTTGTAATCCTGTGGAGTTTATGATTATATCAGGCATGACATGAGATAAGGTTCCAAGTTGTGGTTCCTCATTGCCATCATTAGCATGAAAGACACTTTGGAAATAATCGTTAAGTGTGCTTGCAATAACCTGTTTGTCAGTACAGACATCACCAAGTGGTGTTATAATTGAAGTTATATCAGGGTGGCAGTGATTTAAATCAAATGATTTTTTTAAAAAAAAATATTAACATTTATTTCAACATTTAAATTCTACAATAAAAATAAAACAGTTCCAGTAATTTTTCTCTATGTTTAGAGATTAATGCATTATTTTTTTGGAAGATATACTTGAGGAAGTATCCCCAATTGACTGGTGGAAAAATTATTAAAGAGATACATACATATAAATAGTAATAGTAATCTATTTAGGAGCCTCAGAGGTAAACTGTGTTAAGTCACCAAACCTAAATTTTACAGTGGAGTTGTTTGAAAGTTTTTCTCTTCATTGATGGAATAGGACTTAACATGGTATACCACCATCTAGCGGCCGATGTTTAAAACCGTCGACTTAACACTGTTTACTGCTGGTAGAACTTGACAAGCTGTTTTAAAAAAAAAAAAAATTTTACATCTTATGAAGATGTAAAATTGTGTTTTTTTTAAAAAAGTGACAACACAGTTTACCTTTGAGGTACTGATTTACTTTGGGAACTGAAAAGGCTGCAAAGCTCGTGTTTACGTTTAGAAAGTTAAATTAAAAGTGCTTGAAACTTATTATTTTCAAATTTGAATGTTTATTAACATTTTTTTTCTTGGTTTGTAATTATTTTACTAACAACTTAACAATTAACAATGTTATTATTACTCATTTTTGCCAACACCGTCATAAAAAAAATTAATATTTCACATATATGAAAAAAAAATCAAAAAAATCTGATTTAAATCAAAAAAATCGATTTATTTGATTTTTAAAAAAAAATCAAAAAAATCAGCCACCCTGAGTTATATTATTTTGAATTTTGTTGAGATTTTTTCATATTTCCAGAACAACTTGGGATTTTTATGGAGTGATGCCCCTAAGTCATTATTAGTAAAGTTTAAGTGTTCTTTTGTAGGGGATTAATAATAAGTAGGGCCAAAACAGAGAATACAAGAAATTCAGATGGGATGGGAACAATGAGGCAGAGGATGGGCTTAGACTTGGGGACCCTAATTAATGCAACAGGGGCAAGAGTTTAAATATGATGATGATGGTGACATGGATTTAGATATAACAAACAGGATCAAAGTAGGTTGGCATAAGTGGAGACAGGCATGTGGGGTATTATGTGACAGGAGGAGGATGTCTATAAAACTAAAGGGCAAGTTTTATAAGACAGTGGTTAGACCAGCTATGTTGTATGGGTCAAAATGTTAGGCAGCCAAGAAGAGGCAAGAGGATAGACTGCAGGTTGCTGAAATGCTAATGCTAAGGTTTATGTGTGGAGTAATGCAGAAAGGAGAGCGTCAGAAATGACTATCAGAGGAAGTGTAGGGCTAGGATGAGCTGGAGGATGATCTGCTTAAACAAGTGTTGGGGTTGGACCTTGGGGTTAAAAGGTGTGGGTGAAAGTCCAAACAAGCTTGGAATGTGGTGGTAAAACGGGACATGGGGGCATGGGGAGTTTCTTGTGAGTTTGGCACAAAATCGAAAGGGGTGGGGAGATAGAACCCGGAAGGCTGACCCTGCAAACTGCGGAAATGGTGCAGGAAATGATGATGATGATCTTCAGTGGTTACTGAGATATGACGTTTTTGTAATTGCTGTCACTGATATTTGACTTTTTTGTAAAATGCTGCCACTGAAATTTTGCCATTTTTTAAAGTTTGCAAATGTATAACGTTTAAACTATAACATATGGTAAAAAGGAATTGGGAGTATCATTTTTTTTTTACAATTACAACATGTGTATAAAATGGTATATAAATAAAAGGTTGTCAGGTTAAAATTTCATTTCATTTCATTGCTCTTTAGAGCAATGGAGGTATATAGGATCATGCAAGAAAAGGGGCAAAAAAGGATGTCTGTGTGGCTGTGTGTGTGTGTCCGGAACCCCGATTTTGTTCCTCGAACAACTCAAGACCGAAACGAGATAAAGACATGCAGTATTTTTTATTTGATTCCGTGGGTCAATATGATGCTCAGAAAATTGCTTAGAAAATTTTACCCAGGGGTTATTTTTTTATGAATTTTTTAGAAACAAATTTTTAGTTTTTGGTCATAATTTTTTGTGGGTCGAACAACTCGAAAACGTGGACACCTACAATAAAATGTCATCAGACCTAAAATGATGTACACATTCTGACGAAGAAACTGGAAAATTTACTTGAAATTTTAGAGCGATTTGATATATAAAATTTAGATTTTTCAAAATCGTAATTTTTTTTCAAAAAATCGAGATTCTTCCTCTTTCCAGTTGTAGCAATCGAAAGGGGGGACTTTTCTATTATTCAGGAGGGGTGTTCCTTTTTGTGTTCTGTTATTATTTTTGTATATTAGAATACATGTGACGTATTTTCATTTTAAACCCATATTATTACAAATGAATGACGCATGCGCATCACATGTAACTATGTCATGTACATGTGTACATACATGTGTTTATCTATATACACATGCACACACGTGTGTACATGTGCGTACACATGCGCACACGTGTGTACATGTACGTACACATGCGCACACGTGTGTACATGTGCGTACACATGCGCACACGTGTGTACATGTGCGTACACATGCACACAAGTGTGTACATGTGCGTACACATGCACACAAGTGTGTACATGTGCGTACACATGCACACAAGTGTGTACATGTGCGTACACATGGACACAAGTGTGTACATGTGCGTACACATGGACACAAGTGTGTACATGTGCGTACACATGCACACAAGTGCGTACATGTGCGTACACATGCACACAAGTGCGTACATGTGCGTACACATGCACACAAGTGCGTACATGTGCGTACACATGCACACAAGTGCGTACATGTGTGTACACGTGCGTACATGTGCGCACAAGTGCGTACATGTGCGCACAGATGCGTACATGTGCGTACATGTGCGCACAAGTGCGTACATGTGCGCACAGATGCGCACAAGTGCGTACATGTGCATACAAATGCGCACAAGTGCGTACATGTGCGTACACATGCACACAAGTGCGTACATGTGCGTACACATGCACACAAGTGCGTACATGTGCGTACACATGCACACAAGTGCGTACATGTGCGTACACATGCACACAAGTGCGTACATGTGCGTACACATGCACACAAGTGCGTACATGTGCGTACACATGCACACAAGTGCGTACATGTGCGTACACATGCACACAAGTGCGTACATGTGCGTACACATGCACACAAGTGCGTACACGTGCGTACACTTGCGTACATGTGCGTACACGTGCGTACACTTGCGTACATGTGCGCACAAGTGCGTACATGTGCACACAGATGCGCACAAGTGCGTACATGTGCATACAAATGCGCACAAGTGCGTACATGTGCGTACACATGCACACAAGTGCGTACATGTGCGTACACATGCCCACAAGTGTGTACATGTGCGTACACATGCGCACAAGTGTGTACGTGTGCGTACACATGCGCACAAGTGTGTACGTGTGCGTACACATGCGCACAAGTGTGTACGTGTGCGTACACATGCGCACAAGTGTGTACGTGTGCGTACACATGCGCACAAGTGTACGTGTGCGTACACATGCGCACAAGTGTACGTGTGCGTACACATGCGCACACGTGTGTACATGTGCGTACACATGCGCACACGTGTGTAAATGTGCATACGCAAGTGCACACGTGTGTAAATGTGCATACGCAAGTGCACACGTGTGTAAATGTGCATACGCATGTGCGCACGTGTGTAAATGTGCATACGCATGTGCGCACGTGTGTTCATGTGCGTACTCATGCGCACACATATAACAATGAAAAAAGTTGGTTATTTGATATATGAAAGCATATAGGGTTCCTTGAATCCCTTGTTTATTGATGTAATGTGGAATGACCCTCACTGAAAAATGTTCATTAAGTTAATTTTTATTACTTGTATTAAAGTGACTAGTGGGGTAAACCATCACAAATGACGGGAGCGAAATTCACAGGCAATTGTGCCCAGCATTAGAATTTCTTTTCTTCCGCCCTTTTATGACGTCAGACCAAGTAACAAACCAATTAGAAATTGATGACGTTCATAAAAGGGCTGAGTAAAAGAAATTCTAATGCTGGGCACACAATTGCCTGTGATAAATTCTAGTTTAATTTTGCTACTGTTATCCCCTCCCCTTTTTATATTTATAAGAGAAAATGAGCTTTTCATTTTCTCTGGTGTGTGCATGCGCGTCGTTTGTTCCTTTTTTACTCCTTTCATTTCAATTTCAGTCACCCCCTTCCACTTTTCCCCCTCCACGTTTCTCTCCCCCTCTCTACACTTTCCAACATTTTCCTCTCTCCAATTTAATATCATGAGGTTCTTGGATGGGAAGGGTGCAACATATAGTTGACCTTGCGAAAAAAAGCCGTTCATTTATTCAAATTTATATAAATTTCGACGTGCTTACTTGTTTTTGTCCTTGTTTGTACAGCATTATAGACAGACAGACTTATGGTTATTTAAAATTAAGTTATTGCTCATTAAATACAAGAACGACATAACTAAAACAAGGGATTCAGGGAACCCTATAGACCTCCATTGCTTTAATATACACTTTCATGTATCAAACAATCATTTTTCTTGCATTGTTACTTGCGTATGCACATGTACACGCATGCACGCAATGTGTATGCACATACGCACATGAGAACGCACATTTATGCACATATACGCACTTGTACACATGTGTATGCACGTGTATGCACGTGCGCACATTTCTGCACACATGTCTACGCACGTGTATGGACATGTGCACATGTGTATGCACGTGTGCACATGTGTATGCACGTGTGCACATGTGTATGCACGTGTGCACATGTGTATGCACGTGTGCACATGTGTATGCACGTGTGCACATGTGTATTCACGTGTGCACATGTGTATGCACGTGTGCACATGTGTATGCACGTGTGCACATGTGTATGCACGTGTGCACATGTGTATGCACATGTACGCATGTGCGTGCATGTGTACACACATAAACATGCACACATGTGTACACATACACGTGCACACATGTGTACACACATACACGTGCACACATGTGCACGCACGTGTGCAAATGTGTATGCACGTGTGCAAATGTGTATGCACATGTGCAAATGTGTATGCACGTGTGCAAATGTGTATGCACGTGTGCAAATGTGTATGTACGTGTGCAAATGTGCGCACATGTATAAATGTATGCATGTGAATGCACATGTATGCATGTGTGCGCTTGTGTGTTAAACACAAGTATGTATAGGGAAACAGAGTTTTTCTATATGAGGGGACATACATCGAGCTCCTGATTGTTATGTGACTTTCACACTGTGATTTATGTGCACTCTAGGTTTCTCAGGTAATCTCTGAAACTGTGAGGTGCTAAAATTACACCAGTTATTACTGACATTACTGTGAATTCCTTAAAAACAATCTTGACACTTGTGAAGTTTTTTTTGTTACAAAATTCGCCATTGCTTCTCTTTTTGTAAGTCAAGGAGTTGTGACTTTTTGATGTCGACCTCCTAATTTTTCCCACTTGTAGATGGTGTTTTCTGCAACTTGTTGCTTCTCCTGATCGCACAAAGAAGATTCGAGTTACAGAAGTGGTTGGATGGTGATCGATTGCAATCATCCGCCTGCATGGGGGTGAAATCTGTGCAGAAGGATGGTGGCCATCTTTCCTCGTCGACACTGATATACATCTTCTCCTGTTGTGCTTACCAATAGAAGATATTGTAGCTGCTTCAGGATCGTATGTTTCCTGCCTTATGGTGTCTCCGGCCTCTGTAGAGAAGTGATTAGTTACCGAACATAGAGACAACACTGTTTTCTATTATAAACACTTGTATTCATTCTTATACGGAAACACTTAGTTTACAAGGATTAATGTTGGATATCAAAGGTGCGTCCTCATGCCCATGATGTGATATGGATAAATTTCTACGTAGTACAAAAGAGAGCAAAGACAAGGACCAGGAACAAAGAGGAACATGGTCCTTTTATACCTTCGACCTGTGTACACCTACGAGGTGTAACCAGGTTCAAGTGACCATGGTCCTTAGTGTATCACTCTGCCACTTCGATGTGCATCAGAATTGTGAGTCAGAGAGGAGGGAGGGACAAGCGGGAGTTGTTTACCCCGCAGGCTATGGTTTTGGCGTGAACGGGAGTTGCTCTGTGTTACAGGGCACAGCTTGTGGAAGTATCAGATGTCCCATTCTTTCCAACATCCATCTATTTGCTTACATTGTAACTTTTAGTGAAGGACTGCTCTTAGTTGGCCAATCCACCCAGCTGTCTTCTTTCAAGCTGAACACTTGAAGGCAATGCATGAGTTTGCCAATGAAGCAGTCTTCCGATACCCTATTTCTCATGATGATGCCACTACTGACAACAGCTCTGCCAGTGACAGTGATAACTCCCAGTGAGATAAAAGTGGCCACCACCCTTTCAGCTTCTCCCTTACAATGACGACTAAATCACCCGAACCGAACATTGGAACTATGATAACACAGACCTGTTAATTACAACCTAGTGCATAAACCCTAGCTGCTTTCCTTACGATGACGACTAAATCACCCGAACCGAACATTAGAACTATGATAACACAGACCTGTCAATCACAACGTAGTGCACAAACCCTAGCTGCTAACATAGAGATACTATGTTTTGGTGGTACCGGGGAGGGGTAGGGGCCTATAAGCTCTTGGCTAACTTCGCGGTAAAGACCCTTCTTGTTAAGACTGTCGTACACCAAATGGTATAAGTGGTCGTAATCCTATTGGCGGGTGGGCCGAAGTTATATTTGCAACACAAGTATGTATTCACTCACATGACATAGTTACATGTGACGCGCATGGGCTGTTCATGTGTAATAATATGAGAATACATCACATGTATTTATTTTAATATACAAAAATAATAACAGAACATAGAAAGGAACACCCCTCCTAAATAAAGTTCAACTTTAATCGCCAGAATGTGTACATCATTTTACGTCTGATGACATTTTATTGTAGGTGGCCCCGTTTTCGAGTTGTTCAACCCACAAAAAATTATGACCAAAAACTCAAAATTTGTTTCTAAAAAAATCATAAAAAATAACCCCTGAGTAAAATTTTCTAATTTTTTGTCAGGAGCATCATATTGACCCATTTAATCAAATAAAAAATACTGCATGACTTTATCTCAATCCACAAAATTGGGGTTCCGGACATACAGACATACAGATTTACAGACATACATCCTTTTTTGCCCCTTTTCTTGCATGATCCTATATACCTTCATTGCTCTAAATAGCAGTGGAGGTCAAAAAAGGAATCTTGAGTTATTTATACCAGCAAAAACTTCAAAAACTAATATTTTGAAAAAAATAGTTTTATAACACAATTTTGTTTTCTACGAAGAATGCCATATGTCAACTTATGACATTTCAAAATTAATTTATGTAGCAGTAATGACACAAGTCTAAATGAAAGTTCTTTTAATTGCTTTGGTAGTTCTTTACCATGTCTGTGAATTTTTTTTAAGTACTTCATGATTGTATTTCTACTAAAAGATACTAACTAAACTCTACTAAGCTCCTCTACTAAAACTACTAAACTCTACCAAAATATATCAATGTGGTTGCTGTAAAATGTATGACAGGAATGAGTTTTTTTAGATGTGACCCGACGTTGTTGTAATTAATGAGCGATTGGTGTCAAAGACATGCATTTTTTAGTGATAAAACACCATTTTGTGATTTATTGAAAATTAAGTTTTAATTTGTAATTTTTATTAAATGTATATAAGTTAATGTTTATTTCATTGTTGAATCTATGTATTTAACTTGATTCGTTGAGTTATGATCTTTGGTGATTCCTTAATAGTCAGCAATTTTTTTCGTTTGTTTTTTGTTTTAACGTTTGTGTTAGCGGCCATCGCTAACACAAACGTCCTACAGGTGGATACGTTTAGTATATCGTTCGGAGCATTAAAATTATTTAGAAAATTACGAAGGATGATCATACTTGTTTTTTGGGTTAGTAGCCTACATAAGAGCAAAGTATATGTTTGAGTGACCTATGTGGTTATTGTTAATTTGACACATGGATAACTTTGAATCATGCGCGTTTATGTGCAGTTGTTTTGAAACAACCAGAGCTTCCGGTCTCTTTCTCCTCCCCCCCAAATTAAAGTGTAAACAGCTTTAATATAGGCGATTTGCATTTTTAAAATTTATTTCTTGGTTAGTTTTTATATTACTTGGAAATAATGTCTGGCCATCTTTTGAGTTGTTGTCCACAGCATAAACCGTTGACTTTAATTTTTTTTTTCTGGTATTTTGTAATTAAAGCTAGAATGGTAACAAAATACGCAGCCCTGTTCCATCTCATGGAATATATTTTTTTATCTCGTCTGGTTAGTTTATGTCTTGCGTGCTTCCATTTTGTGAGGATAGCTTTCTCTTTGAATTACTACTGTAATCATTTCAACAACTACAACTACAACTACAAAAATACTTTGCAAGCAGGCGGTTTTCCTATGGCAGAGGGATCCTAAGATTCAAGTGCTGCTAGATGCATTGTTAAATATATTAACAATGCATCTAGCATTAAAAATAATAAATTATAGAAAAAATAACCTGCATTGCAAATATAAAAAAATATAAATGCAGTCTGGAAAATTCATTAATAACATCTTTGAATCCCGCGAATCTTGAAAAATATTTGAGATTTGAAAGCACGAATTTTCGCGCTTTTTTCGTCTTTCGAATCCTAACCTAAAAAAACTGGTAAAAACTTTGGCAAAATTAGTTTTAACTCCATTCACGTCCAATAGAAGTGTTCACTAACAAAAAAACGGCGAATGTTGCAATTTCAGTAGTACCAGGATCACCAATATCACCTTGTGGCGAACCTCAGTGTCACATTGTTTTTTATTATTAGTTTAATATTTAGTATTATTTTATATATTTGTATTTTCTTAATGAATAATATAGTGTAACGACCCGACTTGGTCATCACAATGCTCCGGTAAATTTTCCCCAACTTACCGACGCTTGATCCTCCTTGGGACGGGTCGAAGCGTGGGCCAACCCTCCTCTTGTCCTTCATTTCCGCGGTGACATCGGTCGGAAGATCTTCCCCGCAGATCGACGGTCGAATGGCCGCCGAAAATGACGGAGAATACACGGTGAACCCCTGGTGGAAATAGCACGCCGAAACAGGACGGTGAAGTGCCGGCATAACCCCGCCGGCAAACCCCCACCCTCCCCGCGGTTACTTCCCCAATTACTTATGTAATAAATAATAAAGACACAGACACCAGTGTAGAGTTGAAAGATAAAAGATATAATTTATTCAATTATATAAACAGGTGAATAAACACTCACTGTTAAATAGGCAGGCAGTCAATCTCCTGGCTAATCCAGCCAGGAGAGCAGGTGAAACACACCCTAACAACCACAAAGGTGTTGAAGAATGGTCGCCATCTTGGCCACCTGTTGAAAAACGATGGAGCACGAAGAAACATGCATCAAGCATAGAGGGTTCACTATTCACTGTCCAGGTAACAGTGGCCGTCACCATTATATACCACCCCAGGCTGCTCCACCTGGGGGAGGACAGTGACACTTTGTTGGCCATTTTGTCGTCTGCCTGGCAGCCTACAACAGGTGCCTAGCAGACAACACAGGAGTTTTAGTTTTGCTCCATAAAGGAGCAAAACTGGGTCGTCACAATAGGATTCTTATATTAAGGATTTGGGAGATTTGAGCGATTCGAGAACTTTTTAGGATTTGGATTCAAGAAGATTTAGGATTCGTTCTGCTATTTAACTAAACTCTCGTTTGTTGATACTTTTTTTCCTGCCTCCACTGCTAGCCTCCACCTCAATTCTTTGTTGTCGCCCCACCTGGAACACACCATTCTAAAATGGTACGTCCTCTTAATAGGTTATCAATCCGTCCATTTATGCATGCGTCACAGTTTTCTTATCATTGGCATTATCTTTTTTTTGTGATGATCTTTGACATACTTATCATGGTTGTTAGATATATATCAAGCAATATATATCAGTGATATATATCGTGATATATATCAGTAATAGATATCGTGATATATATCAGTAATAGATATCATGATATTGTGAGCAATATGCGACTTCTTGTACTTTTTACAGTAGCTCGTTTCTTACCTCGATCACGTGGTAGGTAGGTATACACGAGGAAGATTGGAGCTACCAGAGAAGGCGGATGGTGGTGGATTGTAGACGTCCTCCTGAGTAGGGGTGTGTGGCAAACCTGGTCTGCTCAAATCAAATTTTTTGATTGAGCAGATGAACTCCCTATGGTGGTCTGCCTGACAGCATGCAGTAGGCTGTTGGGACGGACGCCATTTTGGTGCCAGCAGACCTCTCACCATTGGAGTCAATGGGTGAAAGGTCAGAAGTGACCACTGTTCCCTCCAGGTGGAGTTGCCTGGAGGTCTTATATGGTCTGGTCAGCCGTTAAGTCAGGGCAGTGTGTTGTGGACTAAAGACCAGGAAGGATTAATGGTGGAGGCCAAGAAGGCCTCCAAGCTTATCTTCCTCTTCTGTTGTTTTGGCCATTAGGCTTTGTTTATATTGTGTTTCTTGGCTGGTTAATCGGGCCAGCCAAGGTGTAAATATTACAACCACTGTAAGTCATTAAATATCGTTTTATTTAATATGCTTGTGTTGTGTCGGTCATTTGGGGTGTATCGCGGGCAGGGGGGAATTCTGAGGAATTCACCGTCCTTTGTCCGGCTTGTTTCGGTTGGTACTCGCGTCGGTTTGCGGTGGAACCGGAGTTCCACCGCGATATTCTCATCGTGGCGACGTGTTACCGTCGTGTTCGTCGGGAAGAGACTCATTGGGAGCCGGCGTTACCCAGGTTTAACCATGAGAGGCTGCTACGGGTGCGATCTCGTCCCCGTAACCGGAGTCTGGAAGCGGGTAAGTTGGTTATTTGTGCAGGTATTGTGGTGGTCCAATCGGGACACTACAGGTGTGATCTTCTCAGAAGGATGGTTACTATCCACTTCTGATCACCATGGTGTTTCTTCTTCCTGATTGAAGACTCGTTGCTCCGTAAGGGATCCATATGTCTTCTTGTCCTATGGTGTCTCCGGCTTGTCTACAGAAGGGTTAGTCACAGTTGACAATGCTGTTTCATATTATAAACACTGTTTATTCATTCTCGCACATAAACATTAACGTTACAAGAATGAATATTGAATTATTAAAGGTGCGTCCACGTGCCCATGATGTGATACGGAATTAGAATCGGCAGAGTTGAGCGAAAGAGTTGACCAAGAACAAAGGGGATCATGGTCCTTTTATATCTTGGACCTGCATACACCTACGTGGTGTAACCCCCATTAAATCTAAATATATAGAGATGGAGGGACAGGGATGAGTCAGTCACCCCCCCAGGCTAGTATTTTGGCTGGATCATGACTCACTGGGTGTTACAATATATATCGGAATTTTAGTTTTGTTTTACACGTTGTAAATTACACTACGTAGGATTTTGCCAATTTTTTCCTCATGCCCGGCCGGCCACTCATCAAAGACCTCTTATCTATGCTATTCACTGTCGCAGATCATGTTTTATTATGCTCATATTATATCCGTTTATATCTGTTCCAAAGCCGAAAGCCACCTCGGGCCAACGCTGACTCGAATGGGTTCAGGTTGTCATTTTGTTACAATATTTTAGAACTATCTAGACACGGTAAACTAAGGCCAGTATATATTCAAGTTTAAAAATCACATTGGCGTTTAGAGTGATGGCATATTTATTGAATTATAATGAATACGGTCATTGGTATATATTTCCATAAAATTCTGTTAAATCTTTCTAAAATGGTTTGTAAATGTTGTCAATATCTTAACATACTAGTACTTACTATTTATTTTACTGTCTTAAATTCTTAATATGTGCAAAATTTTAAATTTCATTTTCTGGTTATGACATGTTTCGAAGTATTCATAAATTGGATTGAAGAGTGAATTTGAGTGAGATTGCAGTGGCGAATAACTGTGGTGAAATGTGAAAAATATTTCATTTGACATATATATTGTAACAACCCGACTGGCCGTTACAATACCCACGGCAAATCTCCCTAAACTTACCGTCGCTTGACCTCCTTGGGACGGGTCGAAGCGCTGGCCAGCCCTCCTCTTGCACCCGTCCGTGCCATGGGTAGCACCGGTTGGAGGTCCCTTCCCTTGCCGCAAGTCGACGGACGAAAGACCGCCGAACAGGATGAGGAATCCGCAGTAAATCCCCGATGGATCTTACCGTGGAACCGTGCGCGAAGAACCGGCCGACATGCCGGAAAACATGACGGACAGGACGGTGTTGGTGACGGTGAAACTCCCCACCGGAACCCCCACCCTCCACGCGGTAACTTCCCCAGTATTCAATAGGAATAATGAAGAGACACGGACAACAGTGGTGAGTGAAAATAAATAGATGATTTATTCAATGATAAATATAAATAAAAACACTCACTGTAGAAGGCAATATCTGCTGGTAATATCCTACCAGCAGAGAGCCACAAAACAGAGAAGATTCTCCTGACTATTCTCTCCAGGAGCAGATGTCAAAGACCTCCAATCACAAAGGAAACACAAGATGAATGGTGGCCATCTTGGCCACCTGATGAATTGATGAGAGCATCCACTTATCATCTGCACAAAAAAGGGTTTACTTTCCACTGCCTAGATATAATGGCCGCCGCCATATATATCACCCCCAGGCTGCTCCACCTGGGGGAGGACAGGGACCCTTGCTGGCCATTTTGTCGTCTGCCTGGCAACCAATTTACAAGTGCCTAGCAGTCGACATGGGAATTTAGTTCTGCTCCAAAAGGAGCAGAACTGGGTCGTCACAATATCAAATCACGAAATATATAAAAAAAATATCCGATATTTTGATATTTTCTAAAAAATCATGATATTTTCCAACCCTGATATTTATGGACACTTAAATTAGTGCAGCAAAAATCTAGAATTTGTATTATGTGGGGGCCAACTGGGGAAAAAGGGGAGACAACAGTTGCCACTTCCACTCATGTTATTGAGTGAAGCCAAGTTTTTGGAGGTGGAAATACAGGGGTGTGGCTTATCTGCCATCTTTTTGAGACCCAGAATAATGCTTATACTATGTACTAAGTTTCATGATAGAACTAAGATGTTATTTTCTTTATTTCTTCAAGAAAACTTTATTTACATTAATTGAAACAAAGACATATTCGTATGACAACATTAATGCATTTTTGTTGGAAATCTACAGTGTATTATATTAAATATATACATTTTATAATTTAAAACACAATAGCCATCACATTACTCTTCTATGAAAAAAGAAACACAATGTTGTCATTTTCAAACTATTATGAAGTTTTTATTTATACAATAACATTATGAAAAAATATACATTTTTTACTTTTTTTTAAATACATTTTGAAATTTGTTGACTATTTTTTTTAAAAATGTGTTGTAATTGTTTTTTCTACATCGATTATGGCTTTCAGAGAAATGGAAACTTGAAAGTAGTTTAGAAACTAGAAAGACAACTCAAGATAACTCTTATTTTCATATTTATACCTTTCAAAACAAACTTTTTATATGTAAAAAAAAAATATCATCTGCGAGTGGGGTATTTTCATTGTAGAAAAAAATCCTGAATTTTATAAAAACAAAATAAAAATGGATTTTTTTATTTAAACCACGACTTAGAAAAAAAGCAGTACTTTCCATTAAACATTTAAAATTGAAATACAGTATATATTACATTCACGTGCACAACACAAACTATGCGAAACAATCATTTTAAGAAACCTGCTATTTTAGTTGTTTATTAAATTTATAATTAAAATTATTAGTTAAAATTTTCTAGAAAAAAAACGTAGTCATTTTGAAATTTACCTTTAGTTCAGGTAAGTATGAGTATATGAGTATCTAATTTTCTTGCTGATAATACTGTAACAATGTAGAGCTCTTGTTACGGGGCTCAGGTTGTAAATTCTCTTTACTAGAGCGGGTACCGCTTTAGTAGGGAGAATGTTTGTGATATACCACCTGAGTCCAACGGTGACGGGGTCGTTCTCTCAGATATCTCGTAGATCGTAGCTGTAGCTGAAAAAAATGTTTAAAGACAGGCAAGACAGATGCAGGTTCGTCGATACTTGTTTATTACGGCCAACCATAAAATACATAAACATAGAAGTTACACGGTGTGGCGTGCTTTCGCCACTGTTCCATTAATGAAGTTATTTCATGTTTCGATATCAAAGAATGAACCTCGAATCTATCGAAACATGGTCTTATATACCCAGAGCCTGTGTACACCTTTTCAGGGGTACCCATGCCCTGGGGACCATGCTTCGATGGGTATCCATCTGCTGATACCGGAACCAGAATGTATCTTGTAGCTTTGGGGTCTCCAAGAGGGAAGGAAGGGACGGAAATCCGCCCCTTACATCCCCAGAGACCCCCAGGCTAGGGGCGGGACAGGAAGGCAATATACAGTAGGGTGTATCAAAAATATTTTTTTTTAAATGGAATTTCCAATAGTGCGGAAAAGTTGCCTTATGGGCCACATATTTTGTGTAAAAAATATCATTGATCTAGGTCAATGTCTTCAGTTGCCGCTAGGGGGCTGAAGTTTTGGTAAAATTTAGCTTTTTTAGTTCATTATTCAATAATGCTTAAAAATGTTAATTTTCCAAATTTCAAACTACCAATAGTTCAGAAAAGTGACCTCATACCATACCTTGTGTGTATTAAAAAATTCATTGGGTTAGGTCAATGTCTTCAGTTGCCTCTTTGAACCTTAATTCCAATAAAATGTGTCCTTTTTCATCATAGAAACGTCAATAGAAACAGCAGATATTTTAAATAGCATTATTTGTTTAATTACTTCACACAGATAGTCTAAATTATAAACAAAGTACACACTTCACGAATAATGTAAAATACACAACATTAAGTAAGCAAAAGAAAAGATGACATCTATCAACATTTCTGTGTTGTTTAAAGTTATTCATCTGAAGATAGTGAAGAATTCTGATCTACAGCTTCCTTGGAAGTGTTATATTCGCTATTAATGTTGAAAGCCGGCATTATATTTTGAGATGAAAGTTTTGAGAAAATATAGCCATCTCTATTTTCAACACCACACACTGCAAAAGATGCCTCTGTTACCAGTTTCACACACCTTTCTACTGCCTGTGTGTGGCAAGGAAATTCCTTCACTTGTGGAACTTCTCCTTCAGTCACCATAAGTTTCAAATCTTCATCAGAAATTCTGGACATGATTGGTGGTTCAGTTAATTTACATGTTTGCCAATCAATCATGTCTATGTAGTCTTCTGCACCAAAGTTCATTACAGGTGTCTTGAAATGTATTCCTGCAATTGGCTTCCTCTCTCTTGCCTTCATTATGCGACGCAATCCAAGTTTTCTCACATGTGGTCGTGGATCAGAAATCATTGACAGGAGGATATTTTCTGGGTGTCCAAAATAACCATTCCTAGTGATAACTGGATCAATAATTGCCTTTAATTTGTTGCTGAGATATCTAGACAAATTTATTGTCTTCCATAAGTTCTGAGCACCTTCTGTGCAATATGGTTTGCATCGTATAGTAAACCACATTTTACTGTAGACCTTCATAATATATTCAACAATGATTCGCAAGTTATCTGAAGGCTCATGACATCCAATGTAGTATCACAATATTCTAATTGCAGTAGTTAACCACCTGGCATGAGATAATTTTCCTGGATTCATTTTGGCCAATTTTGAAGGGCAGTTACCACTTGATACAGCATTACAAATATCCAGTAAATATGTTTGGTCTGCACTTAAGGATATTGACTCATCAATTGCAGGCAATTCCACTACCACTGGAACAAACTCTACAACTTCAAAATGTTCTGCAGATTTAATTGATTTACCAATAGGACCAGTAAATCCACGAGGTCCTGAAGTAGGTCCATCCAATTTCTGTATGAAATGTTGTAACAAGAGTTCATTTGCGTGTAACTGGCATACCATCCATTGAACTGGCCTTCCTATGGTCTGTTAGAGAAGAGCAATCACACCATTATTGACTCCTGTGTTAACATTGGTTCCATCGCACCCAATAGCTACTAGTACTGAAGTTGATATGTCGTTCTGGTTCAAGAAATCAATCACACTGGACTTTATACTTAAAGCTTCCCCTAATACTGGACAGACGTGCCCCAAGTACTTTGATCCTATTTCACTTAACAAAACCACATGTTCTTCTATCACAGTACTTCTCGTATTTTTTCCCTTCTTATTATCTATTACCATTGTTGTGGCCTTCCGATCATCAAAATACAGCCCTTGAAACACTGGCACTTCTTCCTTTTCTTTCTGCCTTAAACTAGACCGAGCTTTCTTTCTTTCTCTATGTATTTTATTTTTATTGATTACAATTGACTTATTGTCCTTTGTAATTAATTTGAAATCTTCCAAAACTGCACTTTTAAATGTTTTTTGAAGAAGGGTCGAAAATGGCTAACTAAATCAATCGAATATCTCCAAAATTCAGGCCCCTAGCGGCAACTGAAGACATTAACTTAGACTAATGTTTTTTATATAAACACACGGTATGGTATGAGGTCACTTTTCTGAGGTATTGCTAGTTTGAATTTTGAAAATTAATATTTTTAAGCATTATTGAATAACAGTCTAAAACGGCTAAATCAACTGAATTTCTTTAATTTTCAGACCCCTAGCGGCAACTGAAGACATTGACCTAGACCAATGAACTTTTATATACAAGCTATGTAGCCCATAAGGCAACTTTTCCGCTCTATTGGAAAATCAAATTCAAAAAAAGAAAAAATTCAATTTTTTTCAATACACCCTAATATACAGGGTGTCACATACCCCCCCCCCCCCCCCCCCACCCCCCCCCCCCCCCCCGACTTGGCATGAAGTACGTCCTCGTACTTCAGAGCCAGGAGGTATGAAACAGGACTGAATTTATGGGGAGTGGTCCAATGGTTCGGCACGCTATTTAAGAAAATACATACATGCTGGAAGAGGGGTTGACACAGTTCGTGCCAACCACTCTCCAACAAGTCAAATGAAAGTACAAAACTCAACAGACAATATAAAAAGATTATCCCCAAAACAGCAGGGATCAAGAAGAAAAACGATAAAACAAAACCCAACGGGGTAGAGAAAAACGACGGAACGAATCGTGAACGACAATGTAAGAAAAAAAAAACTTTTCTGGAACAATGGAAAATTGTAATATATATTTTTAAAAAAACCCAAGCCCAACGGGGTGAAACACTCCCAATGGGGGTGACACAAAAAAAAACACAAGAGAACACAGTTTGCGAGTAGTCCCTTGCGAATGGTACACATAAATAGAAAAACAAAACTCGCGAGTAGTCTAGCGATGAGAACATGCTGGATTTTGTCCCGCTGCTAGTCAAAGGCACTGTCCGTTCCAGTGGGCCACGACCCACCCATCGACGTCCCCTGGAGGTCCTGGAAGAAGGCCTGGTACACTTCTTTGTCGGCCCTTGTCGCCCGAGATGGTGGCCGGTCAAAGAGTCCCCAGGACAGTATGCCACATGATGGCGGCCTGATGGTTGGGGCTGGTCCCACGGAGATAACTGCGGGAGATCCCGTAGGTGCCATCTGCTGGTGTCCGGAATATGGTGACGAAAAATGACCTCATTACGGCCTGGAGGGCGGTGGTCAGGAAATCCCCCGGCGAACTGGAACACCTCGATGTGTTTGTGCCGGGTACCATGATGGCCGTGAAGATGGCGGTATCCCTCTTCATCCCAATGATGTAACGTTCCTTGGTTGGGAGTTCCAGGTGTGGAAAGCCCTCCTCCAGGTCATAATGGCCGATATACAAGGTCTGATTAGGTTTGGTCTTCTGCCACAGCGCCTATCGGTTATTCAGGAGTCTCTCTTGTAGAGACTCTGGGCGGAGTGGACGGCAGATTAGTGTCTTCCTCCTAGCGGTCACCGCGGGAGGAGCAGGTGCAGTCGTGGTCGTGGTGGCAGGTGGGCCATCGGAAGAGGTTGCAGGCGTGGTCCCCGCATCTGCAACTGGGAGGTCTGCACTGGGGGTAGGAGGCGGGGTCCCCGCACTTCCAGAAGCATCAGCGTAGCGGGCCCGGAAAAGTGTTGCCCGGGCCATGTTTCGTGCATGCTGACGGGGCTTCTTTTTCTGGCTCTTTTTTGAAAGGGGAGGTCTGTCCTCGAGGGGAGGGATTCCCAACGTCTCACGAGGATCCCACCCTCGCCTGGCGAAGTCTAGAACGAGGTCTGTCGTCTTCCTCTGTTGAGAGGAAGTATTTCCTCTCGGTGGAGGCAGGAGATGGCGTAGTCGTAGAGATCTTCGCAGGTGAAGGCGATGGCGTCGGTCTTGGTACGAGGATCTCTATCAGGGGTCGGGCAGATGGTCGGACGGAGCCTTGTGGATGATGGCGGGGCTTGTCCTCCAGTTGTCGGCGGAGGTCCTTGGTTCGACGGCGGAACTCCCGGTGGCCCTGATGGTGGTAATTGAAGTGTTGTTGGGGAGAGCGGCATTGCCTCGGAGAATGGCCCCTTGTTGATTGGCAATAGTCCCTAGGGGGTTGTTCTTTAGGATGCGGCTCACTTCTTGATGAGGTTGGATCGGTGGTTGGTGGTGATGTCGAAGGAGGCGGTGTCAGAGGCAGAGGGCGATCAGACGCGGCTATCGCAGCTGGCTGCTTTTCGTTAGCGAGGAGAGTTTTGATTTTTGTGATCTCCTCTTGTGGGGGGTGGGGCCGTATAAGGCAGTCCCAGCTTCGCCAGTCGGAGATACACCAGCTGCAAGTAGCGGAGGTCTGTCTTACCCTAGTCGCGGTCCTTGTCTTGGAGGCGGTGGATTTGTTCCTCCTCCAACCGTTGCTGCTCCTTTTCGGCAGTACTAAGTGGTGCGGATCCGAGGACTTCTTCCCCTAGGGTCCAGCTCCTCCTGGAATCATCTGGCCAGGGGCCAGACTCTTCCAGAAGTCCTTGGGAGGACCTAGGGGCATTGTAGATACATCGATCTGGCCCTCGCAGTCTTCAGCCCAATGCTTCGAAGTGGCGGCAGTGAGGGGGACCATGAGAGTCGGCTCTTCTGGCTTCCCCTCCCGGCCCACGTTGGCTTTGCGACAAAGTGATGGCTTAAGACGCTTCTCTCCACGCTGGTGAAAGTTCTCTGGCATGGAATGGCATCGACGCTCATTGGGATCGGTTCCAGGTAACGGTGGTCTACAGGCAGGCTCACTAGCGGTTCCCGCATGAGCCTGCACAGTCGTAAAAACGGTTTTTGTGGTCTTCGTGGGTGGTGGAGCGGCCCCGCCTGGTCACCACCCACTTCCATGGGTTCTTGAGGAGTGGAGGGGGTAGTATGACCGTCACCCCCTTCTTTGTCACTGGAGGGGCCATGGTGATGGCGTCCCCTCCACGTGCCTCTAGTATGTTGTGGCATAGTAGTTACTGAAAGTGGAGTAGAAAAAGTTTTGTTAGAGGGGGGATAAACACCACCTCTTTCAAGACTTACGATTCTTGGATCCTTGATCGGTGATCTTGGCGTTTCCGGATTTTCTTGGTCCCGATCGGTGATGACGATGATTTGTTTCGGAGAATCCGCTTTAGTGAAGAGTTAACTTTTTCTTGGGCTCGACAGAAACTCAATTTTTTGTTGTAGTGATGTCGAAATTTTCCAGCCAAATGAGGAATCGGTTACCGATTCAATTTGTGAAAAAATGGAGTTTTTGTAAAAAAATTGAGAAGGAACCGGATGGGTTAGCCCTCTTGATTGGGGCACTATGAACTTTGGTTGTTGATTGGGGCACTATGAACTTTGGTTGTTGATTGGGCCTCTCTGTGACGTAGGAGTCATTTTGATTGGCCCTATTAATTTTTTTGTTTTGATTGACAAGGGGGTTGATTTTAATGTTTTTTATAGCCCCTATCTTTTGATTCAATTCCCATCGCTGATGACGTAACTATTTCTTGCATTAGGGTGTGAAGAGTTAGATGTTTGACTTTCCCACCGAAAATCTGAACTTGAAACCATAAGTAGGTCACTGAGTTCACTTTTTCTTTTTGATGTGACATCATGGGAGGGGGATTACGTTGCATTAGATAGTTTTCTTTCGTGGCCATGTGGTTTTTATGTTTGAAGGCATGGGTAGCGGTTACCGCTTCTATTTTGTTTATGTTCATGATTGAGGACGTTGATCTTGATGATTCCATGTGCTGGACACGTGGTTTTTTGTCTTCAATTAAGTGGATGGTCTTAATGGTGAGTCTTTTTCCGATTTCCTTTGGAATCCCATCGTTGTTTTCGTTTTTTACTTCCGCTTTCGTTTTAGCGGTAGATTTCAACGATGGACTTTGCGTTTTCAGTTTTAATCTTTTCTTTTTGTTTTGTGGTTTTGGATCTTCTGTAGGAGTTGAAGTTTCGGTGGGTGGTTTGTCTGTGGATGCTGATTCGGAGGATTCGTTTTGGGTATGGTAGGTTGTAGGGGTTCGGTAGGTTGTAGAGGTGGGCTGATGTCCACTTCTATTTCTCCCCCTCCTTTCATAAGATACTCGTCCTCGACATGTTTACCGTGTCTCGAATAATCTTTCCCAGGGTGTCCTCGTGTTCTAGCTCCAGAACCGTGTCACTGACGATTTTAGAGACGGTATAGCCGTCTCTGTAAGTGTACCGAAGCTTCTTGGTCTCGTCGGGTACAATCCTGTGGTCTCTAACCAATACTTGTTTCCCAATTTGATATTCATAGGGCGTTTTTTTTCTGGCATCGTAATATTTCTTTTGCCTGAGATGCGCCTCATGAAGGTTTGATTTGGCGGTTTCCAATTCATCAGTGGTTACCGCAGATGGATTGTCTTGGTTAGGGTCCATGCCTTTTGGTAGCAGACGGGCTCGGTTGTCAACTAGCAAGTGTGCCTCTCTTCCGAACATTAGTTTGTGAGGAGTGTACTTGGTCGATCCATGTAGAGAATTATTGTATGCAAACACGGCTGCTTGCAACTTGAAATACCAGTTCTTCTGGCCTTTCTCAGGTGTCAAGAGTCGCTTAACTGTTTGCATGATGGTTTTATTTGTTCTTTCTGCTTGGCCATCCCCTTGTCGTCGTAGAATGTTGGATGCTCAATTCATCGAAGAATTCCTGTGTTTCCTTGGCGGTGAAGGGTGTTCTTCGATCGGTAATAATGCGCCTGGGAGTTCCAATAAGGTGAACCAATGTATCTTTAACAACGTTTCTTGTCACCTTGGCTGTCTGGCTGTGAACACCTTTGGCAAAACAGAATCGGGTGGCATAGTCAACTGCTAGGATGATGTGTTTCACACCACCCAGCGACTTAGGCAGGGGACCGATATAATCAATCCCCCAGCATTCACCCGGGTTTCCGATTTGCATTTCGTGCAAGAAACCAGGCAGTTTGGATTGAGGTGCTTTGTATTTTTGGCAAACCTCACAGGTGCGTACAAAATCGATTGTATCCTTTCTCCAGGTACTCCAAAAGAATCTCTGACAGACTTTGTCCAGAGTTTTGGCTTGTTCAGTGTCCGGCTTCCGGACTATCGTGCAGGAGATGAAGCACCTCTGGTACCAGCTGTTGCGGTACGACTGTGACGAGTTTGGGCATGATGCTGCTGTGGTACACCACAGCACTCAACACATCCTCCACAATAACATAAATCTTGTGGATTTCAGACTGGCGTCTGTTGGAGCTCATCGATGATCTTGGTTAGTTCGGGGTCTTTTCTTTGCTCTTGGGCCTAAGACGTGAGCGTCGGAGCTGGTTGATTCGGAGCTTGTTGGACAGATCAGGGTACATTTTGTCCCCTAGTTCGATGAATCTCCAAATGGAGGCTTGAGTGCTCTCTTCTTCCTTTTGGCGTAGTTCCCAGTAACGTTTTTCCAGTAGAGTTCGTTCGTTCGGTTTACCGAAGGCAGAAGTCATCCTCTTCCTGAGCTCAGACAAGGTCAAGTCAGGGTGGCGATAGCGAAGTTTGCTGAGCCACGAGCGAGCTGATCCGGTGAAGCAGGTGGTTACGAAATCCTCCTTGTGGTGGGCATCCCATCGATGCAGGTTGACAACCTCTTCGAACTCTTCCAAGAAGGCACGGAAGGAGCTTAATTCGTCGAACTTTTTGATAGTCGGTGGGATGGCGGCTTCCATATTTCTTGTTGATTGCCTCCACAGTAAGTACTCTGGGTGGTGCCCTATAGACACCATCCAGGACCTGGCCTCGCCCTATAGTGTTGGGGTTTGGCCCTTGGTCCCTGTGGCAGCATTCTCGAGGAGGAAATTCCATAGCATAGATGGAGCTTTGGTCATAGTTGTCTGGAGGCGGACTTGGGTGGTCACCGCCGTTGTCCGACTCACTCGAGGTGTAGTCGTAGTAACTAACCTCAATTGGTCGGGGACGTGGTCGATCCGCTTCCCGGGGTCGAGCCTCAGGGTAGGGTTGGTGAGCTGTTGACGTCCTCGGAGGCCCCGGAGTCATTGGATAGGTCCTCTTTGTGGGCAGTGGTTCGTAGGAATTTGTGCTTGGTCGGTGGTCTATCGGTGGCTCCAGGTTCGAGTATCGTTGATTCAGGCTCTCGAGGTGTAGATGGGTGTCTACTCCGTGATGACCCTGGCTTGGAGCGACTGGTAGACAGCTGAGTAGTCAGCTGGGTTCCCAGGGCAGACAAAAGGCTGATGATCTCGGAGAGGTCCATGTTTTCAGGCTGCGAGAGGTTTTGTTGGGGTGGCTTTGGTGTTTTTGGCTTCCTCCGCTTTGGGCGATGATAACCCTGGCTGCCGTTGGATAAGTCTGATGTATCGTTTCCAGAGAGGATGCGATGGCCTTGTCCAGGTAACAGCGTCTGCGTTGAGGTTTGCGAAAATCGAGAAGCTTGAGAAGGTTGCGAGGGTTGAATAGGATCTTGGCTGAGGGGAGGGTCGTTAGAACCCTCTCCGTCGAGTGTTAGCTGTAGGTTGGATGCTTGGCCATTATTGATGATGGTCCAGGTAGTGTGTGTGTTTTTCATAGTCCTAACCGATGGTGAACAGATCTGGGATGATATCGTACTGATTGTGCGATAGAGGTCGTGTCCAGATCTGATTCCAGTGTAGGATTGAAGAAAATGTCTTTATTAGTGTTGGTGATCGGATACCGATCTAGTCTCTAGGGTTAATAACCTCTTCAAACACCACGTGGGGTGATGGAAGAGAAGACCACATGGGTAGAAGAGGCTTGTAGGATGAATAAAGGTGGTGACCGGTTATTTTCTCTTTTGGAGCACACGGAGTGATCGGAGTGAAGAGAAAATTATTTGGAAACCGACTTTAAAAAAAATGAAGTACAGAAAAAGGTGAATAACCTCAAAAACCACGTGGTGAATGGTATTTGACCACGTGGATAAGAAGTTTCAGGAAGAAAGAACGAAAAATGTACTTAAAATAAAGTTTTTACCGACTTTTCTCTTTGCTCGGAGCAATCGGAGCTGTTGGAGTGGTGAATTAAATACACTCCACGTGGCTAACAGCTCAATGGAGAGAGATTCAGTCTTCAGCAGTGTAGATTGATGAGAAGAAAAACAGAAATGATGATGATGAAGTGATGAAATCGAAACAGAGGAACAAAGACTCCTCTTTAGTATCTGAGATGGAAGAAGAACAAAGGAATGGGTCGGTAACCGACTTTATTAACAATTAACAATGCACAAAAAATGATGATGATGGCTATAAAGTTCTTGGTTGTCTCTCTTCCGTTGATGGTGGTGTCTCAACGAGGTGGGCCACGTGGTAACGAAAGGCAAAGATCCAGGAGATGGTGGAACACAAACAGGTACACACAAAAAAAAAACACAAAAGACGGAGATTCGTAGTTCACAGGCTGCAGTCCCGGAGTTTTCCCTCTGCCAAAGGAGGCTGACGAACAGTCTGATAATTACGAGTCTCTTGAACGAAGGACAAAGAAGCACGTGGACGGAATTGTTGTACCCTTGTGAGCCCTAGGTTAGTAGGATGGCCCCAACAATTCGTACACGTGGTTCCCACAAGTAACAAAAAACAAAAAGGACGGACGAAGAAAACATGTGGCAATTGGCGTGTTTACTTTTGGACGGACGGACGTTTCTTCTCTTCACAGCGGCGAAGAAATATCTTAAGAGGTACCCCGCACCTCCACCAAATGTAACAATTTGGAGCTCTTGTTATGGGGCTCAGGTTGTAAATTCTCTTTACTAGAGCGGGTACCGCTTTAGTAAGGAGAATGTTTGTGATATACCACCTGAGTCCAACGGTGCCAGGGTCGTTCTCTCAGATATCTCGTAGATCGTAGCTGTAGCTGAAAAGAATGTTTAAAGACAGGCGAGACAGATGCAGGTTCGTCAATACTTGTTTATTACGGCCAACCATAAAATACATAATAAACAGAGAAGTTACAAGGTGTGGCGTGCTTTCGCCACTGTTCCATTAATGAAGTTATTTCATGTTTCGATATCAAAGAATGGACCTCGAATCTATCGAAACATGGTCTTATATACCCAGAGCCTGTGTACACCTTTTCAGGGGTACCCATGCCCTGGGGACCATGCTTCGATGGGTAATCCATCCGCCGATACCAGAACCAGAATGTATCTTGTAGCTTTGGGGTCTCCAAGAGGGAAGGAAGGGACGGAAATCCGCCCCTTACGTCCCCAGAGACCCCCAGGCTGGGGCGGGACAGGAAGGCAATATACAGCGTGTCACAATACACTAACAAATAATAGATAATAATTGAAGCGAGTGAGCGTAATGAAGTCCCATTTTCTTAAACTAAAAAAATTAAAAACCTAATTTTTAATAAAAAAATCTTAATTTAAATCGCGATTTAAACCTAATCACCTATGGAATTGTCTTATATATCTCCTACGAAATTCCAAAGCTACTGACTTCCGTGTTTTATACTGACCCCATAAAAACGCTTATTTTTAAATGTACCAACATGAAAACACACTCTAAAATGATTGAGCTACCCCGTCTAGTTTCTGAAACACTTTCTAGTTTTTTTTTCTGCAAGACAATAATTAATCAAGAGTTTGAAAATCAGCTATTCATAAAACATAATTACGTATATAATACCTTCCTCTGAAATGGGATTCCAGAACCTTTTTAAACAAACATTTATTATCTCTAACGATCTCAAACACAAAATCGTATTTGATTCATATGAAAACTAAATTATTTAATAGCAAACTATTATCTCTAACTTATCTCAAACGCAAAATCGTATTTGATTCATATGAAAACTAATAGCGCACAGACGTAGTGTAGGGTTTGAAAAAGATGGCGAATATTTTCCTCCCACCCACATTTTTGGCTTCACTAAAGTAACGTGATCTTGTCTCCCCTTATTCTAACCTCTTTGGTGCCAACATAAAATAATTTCAGTGAATTATGCATCGACTATCTACATGTAGAATTTGTGACCATTGTCCAACTCAATTTGGTTCAACTAAGTACACCTGCAATCAGCTTAAAAGCCATGTGGTAGGGGGCGCCAATGCTTTGGCTTCACTGTGGTTTAATTTGGTTTTTTAAAATCATTTTTGCGTAATGGATGTTTTTTTTGTTTACGAGCGTTTGACATAAGAGTTAGAAATTCGCGATTTTTAAATAGTTTTTAAAAATATAACCGCGCTTACCAGTTTTTTGTCATTCTATCACTCGATCGGCATGTATTTAAGGTACACATTGCACTTTGAAAACTTAATATTGGACAAATTTAAATATAAAAAATAAACATTGCCGCGACTATGTGTATTTTAAAAATTAACATTTTTCCTTTAACATTGGGTCTATGGTCTCAATAGTAAAACGATGCTAGCGCTCTTTGCTGCGATTTTTCGAAGTTATTTTGTGATGTAGCCTTTTAATGGTCATTTAATTGAGTATTCTGCTTAGGTTTGCTTTATAATGTATTTGACAATGTTAAAATTTTAAAAAGGTAAATAATTATTAATCTCATATGACAATGCAGAGGGATGTATTTCAGTAACAAATTGAAACGCGTAATTTGGCTACATAAAATCGGTCTCAGAATAATTGAACATAATCCATAATATTCATATTCAAACAATCATGTTTAGAACTATTTTGGTTGAAGGTTTTCATTGTTAAATTGGCGGAGGTTTATCAAATTATCACTATGGTTATGTTTTAATTCTTCTATTTCTTGGTAGCAAGTTTAGTATGTTTGCCAAACTCACTTTGGTGAACGCGTTACTATAAATAAACTACTGTTTCAAATCTTTGGCTTATGAAGAATTTTGGGGGAGTGGCATAAAAGGCATAGCATGAAAATAAATCCTATTACATGCATTATTCACTAGAATACGTCTGAGTATGTGTTTAGATAGGATTCCACTTGCATGGGCACTTTGTGTTTACTTGTACCATTTCTCCTTTTACCAATTCTTTCATCTAACAGTAGGTCATCTGATTCTGAGAATATGCCATTTTCATAACAGTTGTCGTATTTTTGAGTTTCCATTTTTAAACACCTTTGGTTAAATTATGTTGTACAACTTTTTTTATTCCCCTTCTGTTCTGTTTCATGTTTTATTAAGTTTTCTGTCATCTTTCAGTCAAAAAGCAAGTGCACACATTATTCAAGGCATCCTGTTGCTTGTAATCCAAACGAGTGCTGAACGTTATATTTATTACTAGTAGTGTATCCCAGGACGGAAAGATTTACATTGGTTACCTTTTTGTAGAGACCATTACCTCCAGAAATTTCTTGTCAAAATATCGTCAAGATTGAAATTGGAATTGGAATTGCCAAAATAATTTTTAAAATTAAAAATAATACTTTAAAATGAAGTGACTTTTATGAGTTATCAAACAACCGCCATTTTAGGGTGGTCCAAAAAATTAAGACTCAAATTTTTTTATAGGCAAGTTTTT
This sequence comes from Brachycybe producta, assembly GCA_036925085.1. NCBI lineage: Eukaryota > Metazoa > Arthropoda > Diplopoda > Playtdesmida > Andrognathidae > Brachycybe > Brachycybe producta. The sequence goes on along the minus strand of JAUPFP010000010.1, from coordinate 5,714,789 downwards.
TTTAGTCATTCGTTCAAAAAAAAACTACAGAAAAAAAATTTCACAACAATTTGAGCATTTTGTAACATCCCCGTTTCCGTATGGTTAGCAGAGAGATCTTTGCTAGCCATTTAGAAGTGTCGATTGGATATTGATGATTAAGTATTTCGGTCGATTGGCTCCTGTGTTCGATACTTAACCACCAGGGACACAAGGGTCGGTACCTCAGGAGTCCAGAGGTAGAAAATAGCGTAGATATGTCTTCTTTCACGTGGCTGCTGGAGGCTTCCTTCCGGGCTGGTCGAATCATTCACTGAGTGGCGGCTGTAAACTAAGTTCCACTCCCATAGACTAACTGAGTCCACACATATAAGTTGAAATAATATCTATCTTTATTCACAATGAACAGCGAGTCACTGTAGATTGAGAGAGAGATCTGGCGTACAGTGCTTCTATGTTTCAAGCATAAAATTGGTCTGTCTCTCAATCTACATGCTCCTGTATTTATACTAAAAATACAATGAAAACATCTGATCGTAATAACAAAGGCTCCAGGTGTGTCCAAGTCTCTTGGGCACACTCAGACCTGAAAGTAATCCTATTACTTAAAAACGAAAACATCTATAAGATGTAACACCCTGTAAATCATGATCCCGCCAAAACCATAGCCCGGGGGATAAACAACTCTTGCTCATCCCTCTTCCTCCTTCCTCCTCTCCCTCCCTCCTTCTCGCAGGTGTACACAGGTCCAAGGTATAAAAGGACCGTGCTCCTCTTTGTAGTTAGTTCTTGTCCTTTGCCTGTATTACGTGATC
>JAUPFP010000010.1:5703995-5708995 GCA_036925085.1 Brachycybe producta | reverse complement strand
AAACACACTTTTGCAGCCCAAGCTCCAATTTGTTCAACTCTGACCAGCGTGCAAAGGAATCAATACCCAATTGTAAACATGCTGAATTATCAGAAATAAGTTTTGAATCATCAGAATACAAAAATGTATGCACCCCATCAATAACTGAGGGCAAGTCATCTATGAAGAGCCCAAAAAGCGATGGTCCCAACACATTGCGAAAATGTATTTTCCACTTTAACCCTCTGTTGTCGTAAAGTTAAAAAGTTTGTTATCCATTTAATTATCAAGAGGTCTAAATCTAGGTCAATCAATTTATGTATCAGCAATGTGTGATTCACGCGATCAAAGGCTTTAACAAAGTTAAAATAAACAACATTCAATTTTACTTTGTTGTCTAAAGAATCCGTTTATTAGTTCCATACAATGCATGAGTTGTGTAGTAATAACCTTTTAGGCAAAAAACCAAATTGCTTACTTGAAATTTGGTTATTGTCCGTTAAACAAATGATCAAAAACCTAGCAATAATTCTTTCCATTAACCTAACACATACTTGTAATGGAAATTGGTCTGTAGTTATTTGGGTCATCTTTTTCCCCCTTCTTATAGACTAGAGTTACATTAGCAAGCTTCCAGTCACTGGGCAGTTTCCCCCTTTAACATGCTCAGTGTAAAAATATAAGCCAAGGGTACACATACAATTTCAGTGCAAAAAATTAAAATTTGAGCAGGAATGTTATCTGGACCAGTAGTAGACCCAGGCTTAATGTGCAAAAGTTCTTTTAAAACTTCCTCAGTAGTAAAAATATCCACAATACTATAGTCGGTATGACAACTACTAAAGTCTTGCACACGATCTAAATTATTATGCTTAAACACCTTAAAAAAAGTGATCATTTAAAATATTTGCCTTCTCCTGGATATCCAAGCACATAATTCCATCGTCACTACGTAGAGCGGGAATTGGTAATTTTCTATTAGTGCCAATTTTTGGTTTAGCAAATTTAAAAAAAAACTTCTTTATGTCACCACCCTCAAGAATCGCCATTTCCGCAATCTAGCATGATCCTTCACAAGAATGGCACATTTAGATTGGTGTAATTTAGACTGAACACAATTAAAAGTTGTACTATTAGCCCTCATTACTTTCCAAGCATGCTTCTTTGCCAGATAAGCTCTTCGGATTGTGAGTGGAAAAGTAATTTTTTTTACACTCAACAATTGGAGCTTTGTCGTCCAGACATGTTATTAATCTCTCCTTCAGAAACTGATAACATTCCTCCACATTATCAGAATGAGAGACAAACATCAGTTCAAGCGAAAGTTGCTGATAAATAGATTGAAGAGCTTTAAGATCAAGAATCCTACCAAGTCTCGTATTCATGTCTTTAATGGAATAACCATGAACCCGAAAATTAATGGAGAGTTGCGGAGGATTATCGCTGTCACAAATATAGTTGACCTTGAGGAGAAAAGCTGTTCATTTCTTCATTTATTTAAATTTATATAAATTCCGACGTGCTTCAATAGTTGTACAGCATTACTTCAGACAGATACACAGACGTGGCATAATATATATATATATATAACTAGTGGGGTAACCCGTCATGAATGACACCCTTTTATGACGTCAGATGAAGTAACAAACCAAATAGAAATTGATGACGTTCATAAAAGGGCTGAGCAAAAGAAATTCTAATGCTGGGCACAATTGCCTGTGATAAACTGTAGTTTAATTTTGCTATTATCCCCTCCCCTTTTTATATTTGAAAGAGAAAATGAGTTTCATTTTCTCTGGTGTGCACATGTCATGTCGTTTGTTCCTTTTTTATTTACTCTTTTCATTTCAATTTCATTCACCCCATCCCACTTTTTCCCCCTCCACGTTTCTCTCTCTCTCTCCCCTTCTACACTTTCCAATCTTTTCCCCTCTCCAATTTAATATCATGGGGTTCTTGGATGGGGATTGTGCACCATATAGAGTTGACCTTGAGGGAAAAAAAAGTGGTTCATTCATTTAAATTTATATAAATTCCAACTTGCTTCAAGGTCTTTGTCCTTGTTTGTACAGCGTTAGATCACACACACACACCCACACACACATACCTGGCTTAATATATGTATATATATATATATAACTATTTGGGTAACCCATCATAAATGATGGGAGCAAAATTTACATGCAATTGTGCCCAGCATTAGAATTTCTTTTCCTCCCATGGGGGTTGCTGGTCCCCTATCGGGTGCCTCCCCAGGTGGTGGATAGGAGAATGCCCACCAGTTATGGAGGGTACTGAGGGCATAAAATACTCAGGCCAGACCAAAACCAAACCACGCCATTGCCGGTCCCCCAGCCCGGGTGCAAAAGTGGAGGGTCGACGTCAGGTTGGCAGCCGGTTAAGATTTGCGAAAACATGATGTTGGTTCTAAATAGTATTCCAAATATGGCTAGGGCGTTCCCCGCCATAAGCGACGTGCAGCTGCAACACCCGGTGGCTGTGATAAATTTGCAAGGGCTACCCCACAGTGGATGGGTGGGGCTAAAGAAGCGAGTCCAGCATCAACAACAATTAGGTCTTTGACGTAGTGGTAGAAGTGTAGGTACTAAACTTAGGTTTGGCACCTGGAATATAGAGAGTTTGATAGGGAAGACTAGGGAGTTATCTAGTGTGCTAAAGGCTAGGAGGGTAAATGTTGCATGTCTGCAGGAGACAAGATGGAAAGGTGATAAATCCAGGGACATTGGGGATGGGTATAAATTAATTTATACAAGTAGTGAGGAGGGTAGAAATGGAGTGGGAATTGTCCTAGATCAAGAACTCAGACATAGTGTGGTTAAGGTTAGGTGGATAAATAGTAGGCTGTTAGTAGTAAAGGTAGTTTGGTGTGGTATTGTTATAAATAAAGTTAGTGCATATGGCCCTCAGGTTGGATTAGATACAGCCAGGAAACGAGCATTCTGGGAACAGTTTGATTACCTGATATTGGGCCTGAGTAGGAAGGAACGGGTCATAATTTTTGGAGACTTTAATGGACATGTAGGTAGAGGTAGGGAAGGGTATGAAGAGGTACATGGTGGGTGGGGCTATGGAGAGCGAAATAAAGCAGGGGAGAGTATCCTGGAGGCAGCAGTGGCACATAAGTTAATTTTAGCAAACACTATTTCAGAAGCGAGAGGAACATTTGATTTCTTTTAAAAGAAGGGCAGGAGAATCCCAGATTGATCTCTTCATGATTCGGAGTGAGGATAGAAACGAGTGCAAGGATTGTAAAGTGATACCGAGTGAAAACCTAGCGGGACAACATAGGCTAGTAGGGGTGCAAAACAGGTGGTCATACATAGAGGAGAGACAGCAATTAGGTGGTGGGCATTACCAGACAAGGTGGAAGAGTTTAAGAAAATGGCAAGTAAGATAGCATGGGATTTAGATGGCACTGCAGGAGAGCTGTGAACAAGGGTAGCACAACAGATCCGTGATTGTGGAAATGAGGTACTAGGGACAGTACGAGTAGGGGGTCTCGATTAGACAGAAATTTAGTGGTGGTATGAGGAGGTGCAGATGGCAGTTAAAAAGAAGAAAGATGCTTTCAAGACTTGGTGGCACAATGGAAGCAGGGAGGCCCAGATAGAATACAAGCGTGCCAAGATAGAGGCCAAACAGCGGGTAGCCTTAGCAAAGCATAAGAAATATGCGGACATGTATGCCAAGTTAGGTACCAGAGCAGGAGAAACGGCAGTATATAGAATAGCTAGGGCTCCGGAGAGGAAAGGCAGGTATATTGAAAAGGTGGTGAGTGTCAAGGATAATGGGGGCAAAGTATTGTGGGATAGGGAGCCAGTACTGAACAGGTGGGGGGAATATTTTAGTAAGCTTATGAATGAGGGGGTAGAGCATGAGCCTTTCACTAAAAAAATAATGATGGAGAAGAAGTGGAGCAGGTTAGGGCTGAGGAAATTGTTCAGGCATTGCAAAAAATGAAGCTAGGGAAGGCTTTAGGGCCAGATGGGATACCAGTAGAGGTGTGAAAGGTCTTTGGGAATGTAGCCATTTTCTGGCTCACAAAGTTATTCAGTAAATTGGCTATGGGGGATAGAATGCCAGGTGCATGGTGGGACAGCTGGCTAGTGCCTATTTTCAAAGGGAAGGGTGATGTTCAGGAATGTGGGAACTATAGAGGTATTAAATTAATGAGTCATACGATGAAGCTTTGGGAGAGAGTAATTGAAGCTCGACCACAGAGTAAAACTGCAATTGGGGGAAGTCAGTTTGGGTTTAGGCCAGGAAAATCCACAATGCACCCTATTTTTGCTGTAAGGCAAGTTATTGAGAAGTTTCAGGCTGCCAAGAAAGAGTTACACATGGTATTTATAGATCTAGAGAAAGCCTATGACAGAGTACCACAGAAGTTATTGTGGGAGGTCTTACAGAAGAAGGGGGTGGGTGAGTTATATAGATATGGTGAGGGACATGTGTAGGGATGCACGGGCAAGCATTAAGACTGCCTGGGGGTTCTCTGATAGTTTTCGTGTTAGGATTGGTGTGCACCAGGGCTCAGCACTTAGTCCATATCTATTCATTTTGGTCCTGGATGACTTACTGGCAGGGGTGAGGCAGGAGGTCCCCTGGTGTATGCTGTTTGCAGATGACATTGTCTTAGTTGGGGAATCCAAAATGGAACTCGAGATAAGGTTAGAGGAGACTAGGAATGCCTTGGAATCAACGGGGTTGAAAATAATTAGGGCAAAAATGGAGTACGTGTAATTTCAGTGTGATGGGAAAGAACAGTTGAATGAGAGGATTAGACTTGGGGACAGTTTAATGCAGCAGGTGCATGACTTCAAATATTTAGGATCTGTGCTGCAAGATGATGGGAGCTTAGAATTAGACATCACAAACCGGATAAAAGCAGGTTGGCATAGGTGGAGGCAGGCTAGTGGGGTTTTATGTGACAGGAAGTTACCTATAAAATTGAAGGGAAAGTTTTATAGGACAGTAGTCAGACCAGCTATGTTGTATGG
>JAUPFP010000010.1:5691495-5698995 GCA_036925085.1 Brachycybe producta | reverse complement strand
TTTGTTATTGTTCTGAATCGTTTTAACGAGAGTTCTTCTAACTTTTTTGGTGATGGTGTTTTGGTCCTTTGGGACTTAATATGAAGTTATAAAACGTACGATTTTAAACGTTATTAAAAATAGAAGGACCTTTTCAAAATTTATAAAAAGGAAACATCGTGAAGCCAATACATGAAAGCACGTGCTAACTTTTTTGTTGTTCTGAATCGTTTTTAACGAGAGTTCTTCAAATGTTTGTGGGACGGTTTTTGATGCAATGGGATTTAACATGGAGTTAAACAAAAGCGAACGATTTTGAACCTTGTTTCAAAATTTATATAAAGCGAACACTTAAAGAACAATACTTTTTATTACATTTTGCTCTTTACTGTATTTTAATAGGGCGATTTTGAGACTATTTGTTGCAAGTTTAGTAACACCATATACTGTAGTAACACTCATTTGTCTCGTTGTCGTCTCAACCTCAAAACAACAAGATGGAGGTGTGTCTAGGCTCTTAAAATTGAAAACAAAACCCGAAATTAACCTGTCAACAACGTGTACGGCAGCTAGTATCAAACTAAAAACGTCAATGCAAACGACAGTGGCGTCACTAGGGGGTGCGGACCGCACCGGGTGACACCAATCACAGCCTTTCACAGGGGTGACACCAATCACAGCCTTTAACAGGGGTGACACCAATCACCGCCTTTCACAGGGGCGACACCAATCACCGGGGTGTACACACGTTGTTCTCATGCGTACTTTTAAAGTTGTTGTTTATTAATTTTTGTATTTAAGAGGCTACATCAGCAAATTATTTCTAAAAATGTTTGCAAAGAGTGCTAGCATCGTTTTTCTATTGAGCCCATAGACCTGATGTTAAAGAAGAAACGTCAGTTTTTAAAATACACAGTCACGGCAATATGTTTATTTTTCATATTTAAAGTTGTACAATATTAAGTTTCCAAAGTTCAATGTGCACCTTAAATATATGCTGATTGAGTGATAGAATGACAATAAATTGGTAAGTGCGGTTATATTTTTAAAAATATTTCAAAATCGCAAATTTCTAACTCTTTATGTTAAACTCCATAGAGTATGCCCCCAGTTCACCACAGTGAAACCAGCACATTGGTGCATGTGCTATTTTTTTAAATTATTATTATGTATTTTTACTAGCGTTTTAATGGGTGTTTCTTTCTTATTTGGGAGTACTAAATGGAGTTTAACGTAAGAGTTAGAAATTCGCGATTTTGAAATAGTTTTTAAAATGTAACCGCACTTACCAATTTTTTGTCATTCTGTTACTCGATCAGCATATACTGTATTTAAGGTGTACATTGCACTTCGAAAACTTAATATTGGACAACTTTAAATATGAAAACTAAACATATTACTGCGACGGTGTATTTTAAAAATAACATTTTTTTCTTCAACATTGGGTCAATGGGCTCAATAGAAAAACGATGCTAGCGCTCTTTGTGGACATTTTTCGAAGTAATTTGGTGATGTAGCCTCTTAATACATTTTACGAAATGACGTTACGTCATTTTTTGTACGTCATTACGTCATTGACGTAGATGCCTTTTCGTCAGGACGGGAGGGGGTGAGACCATGATTTCCCGCACGCCGTGACACCAACCCTAGTGACGCCACTGGCAAACGATTTATTTTTTAATTAATATAAAAATATTCTTTTTTCTAATTTCTAAATAGTTTAAAATTATTTCATGATTCAATAATTTTTTTAATCAGGAATATAAAGAAAAGCCATACATTTTGGGTTTAATAATTTTTTAATCAACAATGCTGATTAAAATGGGGGTTGGACCTGGTGGTTAAAAGTGGTGGTAGAGGAAGGCCCAAACAAGCTTGGAATGTGATGGTAAAACGGGATATGGGGTCATGTGGGGTCTCTGGGAGTTTGGCACGAAATCGAAAGGAGTGGAGAGGTATGCCCACCCTGCATACTTCAGAAAAAGGTGCAGTAAATGATGATGAGTCAAGCACTCAACTCAACTTATTTTTTAATGTTTTATTTTTGTTTATGATTGTCTCAAACTCGATTATTTTATGTAAAGAAATTACTTCTGTAATTTTTGTTTCCTATTCTTATAAAGTTCCGGCTATACCACTTCTGTTGATAGTGGTGTAACATGTGTAATGTTCTTTTAAATTATGTTTTACATTCATAATTCAATTTGGTTTCTCTTTTTAGTATTTCCCAGGAACAGCTTACCGTTCTAGTCCTGAATGCAAGCAGCAAATACAGGATGCCATTATCTCGGGCTCATGTTTTTCGTTAGATAATAACAGCCAATTTAATCAGAGTACACACTCCCATATTTCTTCAAGTGCCAATAACGTTGAAGTCAACAGCGATGCATCTTGTGTCACCGATCTAAACAGAAGAAGATTTTCTGAATTACCTTCGTTTAGAGCTGAGGTTGCATCTGTTATTCCGTCTGGTAATGGCGTCCAAGGAGGAAGTGCTTGGTCGGTTTCTAACGAGGGACACCTAGCTGGTGTTGGATGTAATTCAGATTCTATTAACATAGAAGCTAGTCAGCGGTCTAAATCTACCGGCAGTTTGTCTCCAACGACCTGTAGACCATTAATCTCTGCTATGCCAGTAACTGGCTATATTGCCGGCATTGGCTACAATATAGATCGACCTACATGGACTACTGCATCCTCTTCATCTTGGGATACAGACATTCAACCACCGGCAAAAGAGTATGATATGCCTTCGTTTTTTCTGCCGTCTAAATACGAAGATATTTACTCGCCACCGGATTTTGAACATTCGTGTGAAAACGTCAGTAGCACTACTGGTATTTTATGTGACAACCGGTCCCTTCTTTCTGGAACACCCCCTCTCAGCTTAAGCACGTCATCAAGTCGAGAACCGTCTTTAGATCAGTCTGATCTTCCAGAGAGCATTATCAGCCGGCTCAGAGCCACTTTCGAAAAAAAAGAAGAATTTTTACTTCGCACAACGACTTCAAAGTCAACTGGAAATGAAAGAATTAATCAAAAGGCATTTCTTCATGGTCAGTGCCCGACTTTATCGGTTCCTGTAAACGAGTCGATCGATAAAAAACAGTTGCCTCAGTTGTATTTTGGAAATGGTGGGGATTTTGAAGTCGGGGGAAGTAGTTACAACAGCATTGGCAGTGGATCAAAATCATTTTCATCTGTGTCTGTACATTTGACACCAGGATCTGGAGATTTTAAGGATCAAGGATCTACCATACATGGCAAAACATTTGTGTCTAACTTGTCTCGAATTCAGGAAAATATTTCAACAACGGAACTGGGCAATGCTGGGGATATTTGCCCATCACAAATTCGAACATTAGGCGATGGCTGTGCATTACCACCGCTTGCTTCAAAAGGTTCTCCGTTAGCTGTGCAACAACTAATCAAATCTGCTGGGCTACGAAAAGCTTCTTCTTTGGACTCTGAAACAATAATTTCAGGAGGTATCAGCAGAAATAGTGAAGTATTGGAATCCGAAAGCGATCATAGGTCAGCTGGATTTTACAGCGTATCATACGACGACTTGAACGAGTCACCTCTGTCTGCTGTCCATCTGGTTTCAAGGAGAGCTCGTCAGTTTGTCAGTTTGAACTTGGTGTCGTCGAGAAAGAAGCCAACATACGTATGAATCTTTACAAAAATGAATTGGCAAGAATGACGACTAAAGGACAGACTCCACGTGTTTCTGACCGTGCAGCTCGTTTTGAAAGCCTTTCAACGAGTCAGGAGGCAATTGGTTCAGAAAGTGATATTTCCTGCCCACGCGATAAGAATGTGGTGAATAAGATCAATGGCAGCCGTAGTTTGGTGAGTTCAGTTATTGAAATATTTTGACCTATTCTGAGTGCTTAGGATGCACAATAGTGTTGTATCAAATATAGTAAAAATGGTGTTCTGTGGGGTACTTCATGAAGCAGGATAGCCACCTTTTTCAAAGTGTTCAGGGTGAACTGATCAAGAATCAATAGGGTGTCCATTCCAGAAGTGCATCGAATGGCTAGTGAACCAATGCATAGAACTGTAATCATCTCAAAAACTAGTGAACTTATGTGATCCTAAAATGAAACGGTGAAATGGTTGTAATAATTAAGGTTTGATGGTAATTACTATATAATGTATTTTAAAGACTAAGTATTTACAGCTATCAGAACAGATCACAATTATAAAAATTGTTCTTTATTCGTATATATTAATAGATTTTACTGTTAAACTGGTAGTGACATAAAATGGCAAAAGTATAGTTTATGCAGAGTAGTGTGTTACGTTTTCAACTAGCCTAAGTATGTTAAGATTGCTTTGTTCCAGTAATAATGAAGTAAAGGTGTTTGCAAATGCCGTAGACTTCTATGTTGTAATTAAAACAATCTGCTTATGGCCACTTTCAATGTAAAAACCTTGTTTATGATCTAGATTATAACAATTATCGCGTTAAATTTTTTTTTTATTATTTCAGCGAGGGTTATTCTAAAAATTATCCTTTGACCTAGTGTTTGAAAAGGGTTGGACACAATAAAATGGGATCTAGATAAAAACGATTGATAAATTAGTCAAATGGCCATAAAAGCGTAACAGAAGAGAACTGAAAGCCAAACATCTATTCCTGAAAATATAACAAAATAAACGGAGTAAAAATTGAAGATGAAGAAAGGAAAAGTACTTCTTGTTTTCGGTTATTCGTGCAAACTGTTCTGAGACGATAAAAATGCTTATTACATTGATCAGGGGAAAAATTTGATCCTTTGGTTGAGTCCAGAGAACCACATAATTGAAAGGTTTTGAATTTCTTTTTGTAAAGAAGAGGAGAGGAATGGTGGCTCGGTTTGGATTGCACGAAAGTAACACTGATATTGGAATTTTTCAACATCTTAATCTAGTAGTGACAAACTTTTGTTCTCAATGGCATCTAATCTCAATGGCAATGTTTTACACAATTGAAATAACACAGACTGTATTAATAGGGAATCTGTTGGATCATGTGAATACCTTTAAATATCTTGGTTGAACTCTCTTCAAAAATTTCTTTTGGAAGGAACATATAACAAAAGCAGTAAGCAAAGCCAACCAAAGGCTGCAGTTCGTACAGTGGACTTCGAAATATTGTGAATACATGTTAAATTGGGTCTTTTATTTTACTCTTGCCAGACCAGTATTAGAATCATGGCCCCCACAAGACGGGCTGACAGGGCAATAGCCTGGTGTCTGGGATTAGGGGGGCCGGGGTGGTGGGTCGGTCAGCTAAGTGAGATGAACAGAAGACAAAAAGTGACTTTACAAAATGCTGACTTTTGTTTTGTCCATCCAACTAAAAGTAATTATTTTATTAGGCACATTACATTATCTTCTAATTATACTGACTTTTTGTTTTGTTTTGTGATTTGTCGCCATTCATGCTCTTATTTATGCCGATGGACAACACTTGCCTGTTTTGATACATTGAAAAAAAAGTCAATTGCTTTTTGATTTAAGTTGACTTATTTATCCTAAATCCTGTTTTAATACATTTAGAAACGAAATCAATCACTTTTTAATTTAAATTGACTTATTTTGTCCTAAATCCTGTAGAGCATCATGCTGCCCTTAACCTTAGAAGTTGGTAGGGGTCCCGCCAAAGGTCTTTTTCTTGGGCCCACTTCAGGATGTTTTGGACCATGATTAGAATCAGTGGCGTAGCCATGATGTTTGTTATGGGGGGGGGGTTCGAAAGTTTTTATTCAGAATAAAGCTAGTTGCCCACTGTCGTGCAGTGCTACTCCGTGCCGCCAAGAAGAACTTTCCCATGAATGTGTCATATGAAATCAAATGGAGCAACGTCTGCTACAAGGTGGCACGCTGCTACATTCAAAACTAGCTTGAAGAACTTCCATGCTAGAAGTCTTGAGGAGAACCGAGAAGCATGTTTTCCTTTCGCCGCTGCAAAAGAAACAGCACGCAGTGATGTGCCTCTGTGTGTGTGTGTGTGAGTGTGGGGGGTAGACAGAAGGAACCAGGAGAAAAGCATGCTCGAGTGACATTCAGACACCACTAAGGTGTCTTCGTTTGCCAGTGTGCCTTGTTGTAAACAACAACACGTGTTCATTTGTATTGTGAAGTGTGAGCGTTTAAGTTGTCTTCAATAAGTGGCAGATTTATGCTGGCACGTTTATATGGCTGGAGTCGCGGATATAATGTTCAACATAGCAGTTCTGGGTGGCACAGCGCAATGCGCCATAGTGGGCGACTAGCTTTAATGTCGCTTAGTTGAGCATCTATCATGGTTGCGGGACAGAAAATTAGTTCTGAATTTACAGGAAAGAAAAAAAAAGATAGAGAAAAAATTATCAAATGTAAACACAGCTCTTTTTGGCATGTAGGTAGAATTTTGGGAGGGGGCGGGGGTCCACAGCCATGGACCCCCCTTTTTGACAGTGATTAGGATAAAGTTCACCAATTTGGAATTATTTTTAAATTAATCTATTACATGAAATAGAAAAGGTTTAGCATAGGGCTGCAAGATTGGTTAAAACTCTCAGTAAAACCTTCATGCGAGATGAACTACAATGGGATTCACTAGCATCCCATAGAGCGAGGTGAGCACAGTGTTGCCCTTTGATAGCTCTTGCTCACTCCAGAAACAGGGCATTGTTAGGTGGAATTATTACTAAAGACCCTCATGTAAGTAAACATGGCCTTTCAACGCTTGTTAAAGAAGCACGAGCTAGAACTGGTGCAATATTTGTGGTCTTGCCTTCCAAGTGTATGTAGACTATGGAATTCTCTTCCAGCACATAAGTTCTATTTTAGGACGAATTCAATTTGAAGATACTGTCTAAACCTTGTGAAAGCAAACACTTATGATTGGGAATTATCTCACTGCCACATGGCTTTCGAGCTCATTGTAGGTTTACTTAGTTGCATTGCGTCGAATTATTTCAGGTGGTAAGTCATAATCTAGGTAATAGCAAAGCAAAACTTTCTATAGTAAGTTTGTAGAGTTTTTAAGTTTAGCTTTAAGTTTCACTTTGGCTTTAGTGTTTTGAATACAACCATTGGTCAGTAAAAATATGGTGAATCTGCCATCATTTTAGCTGACTTCATTTGTAAGTTGGTTCATTCGCCTGCCATCTTGATCTGAAATCCAACCACCTTCCAGGATGATTCACTCTTAATTTGTGATGAGTGGTCCACGGTGAACCCTTGTATGGGTGACTTGCTTGCTCCATTAAGTTCCACACGGAAACTATGTTTGCTCTTGGACTACAACTCCAGTCACTTGAAGTAAGTTAACTAGTTGTACCTTAAACCTCGTTTCCACTAAAGAAATGAACTAGTTACGTATCCAAGGTTATAGTTAACTTCAGACAAGCTACAAGTGGCACTTAACTCATAGGAAGTGACGTATTGAGTTGTCCAATAATGTTAACCATATTGTACAATGCAGTTGAGTTAACTCTGTTGTTAAGAAATTTGACAATGGTTTATGTAACCACATTTGTTTCA
>JAUPFP010000010.1:5668995-5686495 GCA_036925085.1 Brachycybe producta | reverse complement strand
CCAGTCGCTCTAAGCCAGGATCATTGTGGAGTAAACACCCATCTACACCTCGGGAGCCCAAACCTTCACGCTACTCGAATCCGGAGCCACAAATAGGCCACCACAACCAAGCATGAGTTCCTACGAACCACTGCCCACAAGGAGGACCTATCCAATGACTCCGGGGCCTCTGAGGACATCAACAGCTCACCAACCCTACTCTGAAGCTCGACACCGGGAAGCGGATCGACTGCGTCCCCGACCAATCGAGCCGAGATATTACGACTACACCTCAAGTGGGTCGGACAATGGCGGTGACCGTGCAAGTCCGCCTCCAGATAACTATGACCGAAGCTCCATTTATGCTACGCAATTTCTTCCTCGAGAACACCGCCACAGGGACCAAGGGCCAAACCCCAATGCTATAGGGCGAGGCCAGGTCCTGGATGGTGTCTATAGGGCACCACTCAGAGTACTTACTGTGGAAGAGCTCAACAAGAAATACGGAAGCCGCCACCCTGCCGATGCTGTCAAAAAGTTCGACGGGTAAAGCTACTTTCGTGTCTTCTTGGAAGAATTAGAAGTTGCCAACTTGCATCGATGGGATGACTACCACAAGGAGGATTTCATGACCACCTGTCTCACTGGACCAGCTCGATCGTGGCTCAGCAAACTGCGCTATCGCCACTCTGACTTGACCTGGCCTGAACTCAGGAAGAGAATGACCGCATTCGGTAAACTAAACGAACGAACTCTTCTGAAAATACGCTATTGGGAACCACGCCAAAAAGAGGGAGAGAGCACCCAAGCCTTCATTTGGAAATTTGTCTAACTAGGGGATAAAATCTACCCTGACTTGTCCGATGAACTTCGAATTAACCAGCTTCGGCACTCGCTCCATACAACGATCCAAGACGCAGTAGACTTCGCCCCGACTCACTCATTCAGCGCCTTCAAAGAAGCTGTCCTGAGTATGGAAGCGATCCTCTACTCCAAGGATAAGTGGCCACTGGCCCCAGAAGCAGTAGATGGCCTTCCAGAGTGTAAGACAACTAAAACTGATGGGGAGCAACGTGCAGTGACCGCACCAACTACCCGAGACAATCAACCTAGACAACAGAATGCGAAAAAACCCTATACTGCTCCACAACGTAAATCAGGTGGGCCACAAGCTCCAAGAAGCTCCGCCCCTGGCCACGATGCACCAGTGACAACCATCGACAAGAGCAAGGCCACCTGTTATCAGTGTGGACAACTGGGACACTTCTCCCGTGAATGCAAGCAACCCAAGAAGAAGTTGGAGGTCAAGCAATATGGAGGCGTTGAACATCAAGGGGAGGACCTGGCTGAGACTAATATTATCATCGAGGATGGTATCGAGTATGCCCTCATCAGTTTGGGAGGACAGATTCGCCAAATTCCACTCAAAGCTCCGCCGACGACTCCCGCAAATTAAGACAACGCAGATGACTCTGAAGAACATCTACCTACTGCTGTCATCAGCCCAGCAGATCATCCCAAGTTAGAGCCCTGGAACAAGATTATGGAGGCTTTTGACACCGCCAACTCCACTTTCGGTTGCCGAGAAGATAGGACAGTCGCGATCACACCTGGAGGCAAGGCCCCAAAAAGGGGCGAGCTTGTTGCCGAACCATGATGCAGGATCTGTATCAGAAACTAGCAGCCATCTGTGATGTGAAAGAACTTGGGGCCCACGATGCCAGTCTCAACAGCCCCCGGATACTGGTCTCCATCAATGGCCGAGCAGGATCGATACGGGAGACCACGCTCCGGTGTGGGAACCGCTCTGAAGATGTGGTCCTGAGCAACAGAAGATTGTCAAACAGACAGTACAAGAGATGTTGGACAACCGAGTGGCACGCCCCTCAAAATATCCATACGCCTCACCTGTAGTCCTGGTGAAAAAGAAAGATGGTCAATGGAGATTCTGCATGGATTATCGACGTCTAAACAACATCATGAAAATCGACAATTATCCCTTACCTCGGATTGATGACGCTCTGGAACGCCCAAATCTAGCAACCTTGGATATGATCTCCGGGTACTGGCAGTTCGAAGTAGCCGAAGAAGATAAAGAGAAGACTGCGTTCATCACCCCTGGAGGACTTCTAATTTAATCGGACGCCCTTCGGACTGAGCAACGCACCTGCAACAATGCAACGAGCATAGGTATCCTCTTGGCAGGCTAAAAATGGGAGACCTGCCTGGTGTATCTCGACGACATCATAGTCTTCGGAGCCACGTTTGAAGAATTCATCGATCGACTAAGGGTGATAGTGGAGCTACTTCAAGGAGCTGGACTGAAACTTCATCCGGAAAAGTGTTTCTTTGAATATGAGGAAGTGCTCTGTCTTGGGCACATCATCTCCAAAGATGGAGTCTGTTCAAACCTCCAGAAAGTAGCAGTGATTTCCGAGTTAGCGGCACCAGTTAACTTGAAGGAGGTCCGGCGATTCCTTGGAATGGCTGGCTTCTACCGACGATTCATTATCAACTTTGCTCATATTGCAAAGCATCTGACAGATCTGACCAAGAAAGAATTGCCATTCGAATGGACAGTAGATAGAGAAGCCCCATTCAAATTGTTGAAGAAACGACTTACCATGGCACCTGTGTTGGCAGTAAATGATCTGGAAGCCGAGATTGTGATACATATGGACGCCAAGATCGTGATGCATACGGACGCCTCTGGGTATGGTATTGCTGCCATATTGTACCAGAGGGGTCGAAACAAAGCCCTCCAAATGTTGTGCTGCATTTCCAGAGTCCTGCGTGATGCAGAGCTGAGTTACTCCACCACAGACAAAGAATGCCTGGCAGTTGTATATGGCGTGGTAAAATTGTGGCCATATCTTTTCAACAAACCTTTCACCATAGTCACTGACCACCATGCTCTGTGCTACCTAAAAACAGCACAGAGATTACAATGTCGACTTGGAAGGTGGCAACTCTTGCTGTAAGAGTACAATTATACAGTTGTCTACAAGGCTGGAATCACCCATGTAGATGCCGACTATCTCTCGCAGTCCAATTGATGTGCCAGACAATTGGAGATTGCAGGCAACCCTAGATGACTTGGATGACAGTCTGATTTATGCTGTCACCCTTTTGATGGGATTGGGCCCAAGAGCAAAGAAAAGGCCCCAGACTAACCAAGATCATCGATGAGCTCCGACAGACACCAGAGTGAACTCCACAAAATTTACGTTATTGTGGAGGATGTTTTGAGTGCTGTGGTGTACCACGGCAGCATCATGCCCAAACTCGTGACAGTCGTACCGCAACAGCTGGTACCAGAGGTGCTTCACCTCCTGCACGATAGTCCGGAAGCCGGACACTTTGAACAAGACAAAACTCTGGACAAAGTCTGTCAGAGATTCTTTTAGAGTACCTTGAAAAAGGATACAATCGATTTTGTATGCACCTGTGAGGTTTGCCAAAAATGCAAAGGACCTCAATCCAAACTGCCTGGTTTCTTGCACGAAATGCAAATCGGAGACCCCTGTGAATGCTGGGGATTGAATATATCGGTCCCCTGCCTAAGTTGCTGAGTGGTGTTAAACACATCATCCTAGCAGTTGACTACGCCATCCGATTCTGTTTTGCGAAAGGTGTTCATAGCCAGACAGCCAAGGTGACATGGAACTTCGTTAAGGACACACTTGTTCACCTTATTGGAGCTCCCAGGCGCATCATGACGGATCGAGGAACACCCTTCACTGCCAAGGAAACTCAAGAATTCTTCAATGAAATCGGTATCCAACACTCTACTGTGACAGCATACTTTCCACAAGAGGATGGCCTAGCGGAAATGGCAAACAAAACCATCATGCAAACAGTTAAGCGACTCTTGACACCTGAGAAAAGCCAGAAGGACTGGTATTTCAAGTTGCAAGCAGCCGTGTTTGCATACAATAACTACACAGATCTACGAAGTACACTCCTCACAGACTGATGTTCGGAAGAGAGGCACGCTTGCCAGTCGACAACCGAGCCCCTCTGCTACCAAAAGTCATGGACCCTAACCAAGACACCCCATTGGAAACTGCCAAATACAATCTTCATGAGGCGCATCTCAGGCAGAAAAAATACTACGATGCCAGAAGAAAAACGCCCCATGAATATAAAATTGGGGACCAAGTCTTGGTTAAAGACCATAGGATTGTACCTAATGAGACCAAGGAGCTTCGGTATGCTTACAGAGACGGCTATACCATCTCCAAAATCGTTAGTGATATGGTTCTGGAGCTGGAACATGAAGACACCTTTCGAAGAATCATTCGAGACACGATAAACATCATACATGTCAAACCCAAACACTCGAGGACGAGTATTTTAGGAAAGGAGGGGGAGAAATATACGTGGACATCAGCCCACCTCTACAACCAACCGAACCCCTACAACCTACCATACCTCAAAATTTTTCCAAAAAAGCACCCTCCAAAACTCCATCCATAAAAGAACCACCCACCGAAACTTCTACTTCATCTGAAAATTTGAAACTCCAAAACAAAAAGAAAAGACTGAAATTAAAAACAAAAAATCCATTGTTGGAATCTACCGCTAAAACGAAGCGGAAATAAAAAACAAAAACAACAATGGGACTTCACAAGAAAAACTCACCATTAAGACCATCCACATGATTGAAGACAACAAACCACGTGCCCAGCACATGGAATCATCAAGATCAACGTCCTCAATCATAAACATAAACAAAATAGTAGCGGTAACCGCTACCCACGCCTTCACGTAATCCCCATACCATGACGTCACAGCAGGAAGAAAAAGTGAACTCAGTGACCTACTTAAGGTTTCAAGTTCATATTTTCGGTGGGAAAGTCAAACATCTAACTCTTCACACCCTTATGCAAGAAATTGAACTACGTCATCACCGATGGGAATTAAATCACAAAATCGGGGCCATAAGACATCAAAACAAAGCCCCATGTCAATCAAAAGAAAAAAATTAGTTGGGCCAATCAAAGCAACTCATACGTCACCGAAAGACCCATTCATCAAGGAAAATTCATAATGACCCCACCAAGAGGGCTAACCCCTCCGGCTTCTTCCCAAAATTATTACAACAACTCCATTTTTGGGCTAGTCGAATCGGTGACCGATTCTTCGCTAATCATCAAAATTTCGACGCCACAACCACACACAATTAGAAAAGTTTCTAACAACCAGAAAGTTTTTACGAAAAAACGGATTCGCTTCACGAGATCATCGAAATACTGTATCACGGAACTCCGAAACTACCAGCGACGAACCCACAAACCGTAAGTTTGGAAAGAGGTGGTGGTTATCCCCCTCTAATGAAACTTTTTTAATCCCTGTAGAAGTAATGCCTAAATACACCAGAGGCACGTGGAGGGGTCGCCATCGTCATCCAAGTGGCTCCTCCAGCGATGAAGAAGGGGGTACACTGAAAACCACCCCCTTGCCTCCTAATGACATGCCCATGAAGGTGGGTTGTGAACAGGCGGGGACTGCCTTACCACGAAATTGACTGCAGGCTCATGCGGGGACCGCTAGTGAGCCTGTCACCAGACCACATTCCCCCGACTCTGGTTCCAAGCATCGCCGCCATTCCGTGCCGGAGAACTTCCACCGGCGTGGGGAAAAGCATCTAAAATCCTCTGCGATGCCCCGCTAATGTGGGCCGCCAGGGGAGGCCAGAGGTACCTACCCTCTTCCTCCCCCTTACTGCTACCACATAAAAACATTGGAGTGAAGACAGACAGGATCGACATTTCCACGATGCCCTTAGGACCACCCAAGGACTTCTGGAAGAGTCTGGCCCCTGGCCAGATGATTCCAGAAGGAGCTAGACCCTGGGGGCATTGTACATCTGGAACTGCGCCACCCACCGACCTCGAGAAGGAACAACAGGAACTACAGGAAGAAGTCCGCATTGAAGGCAACAAGAGTCTCCGCTACATGCGACTAGCGTGCCTCCGTCTGGCGGAGTTGGGCTTGCCCTACACGGCCCCGCTTCTCCAGGAGGAGATCAAGAAAATCAATGACTTCCTGGCTGCTGAGGAGCAACCGTCTACGGCCACCGCTTCCAGACATTTTCCACCTCCAACGCCACCTCCTTCAGCTTCTCCTCCGACCACCAATCCGGCTCCATCGCAGAGCAAGCAACCTACAAAAGAAGGACCTCCCAAGGATCACCGCGAGTCCCAACGAGATCCTCTTCCGAGGCCACATCGCTCTCATCGACCAACCAACATTCAATGCCATCAAGGCGCCCGGGAGTATCGTCGCCGCCCTCGAGATCTATGCCACCATCTGGAGGCCCAGACCCAAGGGCCGCACCAACGAGCTCCGCGAGACTCCGCTCAATCGGTTGTCCGACCCCTGATTGAGACACTTGTGATAAAACGTGCACCTCCACCTCCACCTGCAAAGACCCCTCCAGCCGCCACCTCAGCACCATCACCATCTCCTGCTGCTGCTGAGCGAGAGTACTTTCTCGCTCAGCAGAAAAAGATGACTAATCTGGTCCTGGACTTTGCTAGGCGAGGGTGGGAGCCCCGTGAAACTCTGGGGATCCCTTCCCTCCTTTCAGAGAAAAGTAAGAAGAAGCCACGTTAGCCCGTGACATGGCTTGGGCAACTGTTCCAGGCCCAACGTGCTGAGTCTTCGGGAGATGCGGGAACCGTGCCTCCTGTCCCTGCTCTTACTTCCGCTAACGACTCTCCGGTTACAGGTACGGGGACCGCACCTGCAACTATCACCAACGACCCTCCGACCACTACTCTGCCTGCTCCTCCCGCAGTGACCGCCAGGAGGAAAACACAAATTTGTCGTCCACTTCGCCCGGAGTCGCTATGAGAGACTCCTGAACAGCTGATGGGCATTGTGACAACAGACAACCAACCCAGACTATACATTGGTCATTTCGACCTGGAGGAGGGGTTCTCACACCTGGAACTCCCGGAGCCGGAGTGGTACATTGTCGGGCTAACCTGAGACACTTCCATCTTCACTGCCATCGTTCTGCCCCGGCGAAGACACATCGAGGTCTTCCAATTCGCCGGGGAGTTATACACCACCGCCCTCCAGGCCGTTATGAAGGTCTTTTTCATAAGCATCTTTGGGACACCCACGGAATTAGCCCTCCGGACCTCACGCAACTATCTTTGGGGAGCCGAGCCCGACCACCAGGCTGCTATAGTGCTATCCTATTCGACGCCGTCCTTGCCACCCTCTTCGACCGTCCGCCATCCAGGGCTACTAGACCCGACAGGGAGATCTACCAGGCCTTCGCGGGCCTCCAAGGGGATGTGGATGGCTGGATCGCGGCCTACTGGGAATTGCACAAGACATCGCCGACCGGAGTGCCCCTGGATATTCACGAGAGACTACTCAATGAATGTGTTCGTGTTCTTCTCGCGAGAAACTGTTCGCGAGTCTTCTTTTCCGTATTATTATTCGTTTTTTTATTCAATCGTTTTACCCCGTTGGGTTTTGTTTTTTTTATGCATTTTTATATGTATTCGTTTTGTAATATCGTTCTTTTACCCCGTTGGGTACATGTTTCTGTTAGCCCGTTGGGTTTTGTTTTCTTTTTCGCCCCATTGGGCTTGGGTTTTTTTATATATTATTACAGTTTTAATTTTCCATCATTCCGGAAAATAGTGTTTTTTTATATTACCGTTCACGATTTGTTCCGTCATTTTTCTTTACCCCGTTCTGTTGAATATTATCCTTTCATTTGACTTGTTGGACAGTGGTTGGCACTAACTGTGTGAACCCCCCTTCCAGCATGTATGCATTTTCTTAAGTAGCATGCCGAACCATTGGACCACTCCCTATAAACTCAGTCCTGTTGCATACCTCCTGGCTCTGAAGTACGAGGGCATACTTCATGCCAAGTTGGGGGGGTATGTAACACCCTGTATATTGCCTTCCTGGGACCCTGGAGTCCTGGAGTCCCCAAAGCTACAAGACACATTCTAGTTCTGGTATCGGAGGATGGATAATTGTCGATACATGGTCCCTAGGGACCACCTAAATAGGTGTACACAGGCCCTGGGTATAAAAGACCATGTTCTTGTATACTCTGGGTCCATTCTTTGATATTGTAACTATGAAATAACTTCATTAATGGAACAGTGGCGAAAGCACGCCACGGCAACTACTCTTTTCTGTTTTACTGTTTGTTTATGTCACAATAAAATACGTTTAATGCCGAACCTGCATCCGTCTCGCCTGTTTAAACTATTCTTTCCAACACTGATCCACGAAATATCTGAGAGAACAACCCCGGCACCAGTAGGACTCAGGTAATATATTCTAAACTCTCCTGACGAAAAGCGGTACCCGCTTTAGCCAAGAGAGTCTATCACCTGAGCCCCGTAACAAGAGCTCAAACGTTGTATATGTATATATATATATACATATATATATATATATTTATATATATATATATATATATATATATATATATATATATATATATATATATATATATATATATATATATATATATATATATATATATATATATATATATATATATATATATATATATGTATTTATGTGTATATATATGTATTTATGTGTATATATATGTATTTATGTGTATATATATGTATTTGTGTATATACAGTGCGTTTCATATATATAGACGCACCCCAAAAATTGGTTATAACTCGAGTTATAGTCAATGGATTCACCTGAAATTTTCAGCATAAAGAGATCATCTTATATTCTAAACTTTCTGCTAGGCAGAAATTTTTTTCTTTAAAAGGTAAAAATTAAAAAAAATTAAAAACTGGAAAATGACCGTTTCATAATTATAGACGCACTAATGAACTTTTCACTTTTATTAATTATTGTGACAAAATAACATGCTGAATCATTAAAAATAGTAAGGTATACAACTGTTATGATGTTTCAAAACTTAAAACATTCTTTTTTACAGAATTAAACAATATTTATAAGCAAATTTGCAGAAATTCTACCCCGAAACAGCTAAAATGGGACTTTTCAACTCTGCTATTGTAGTATAATCATAGCAATCTGTAAATCATTATTGTATGATGTTGTCCCGAAAGTTCTCTGTAAGATTTAAGTCCGGGGACACCCTGGCCATTCGAGAGTGGTGATATTCTGGTTTCGTAACCATTGATTCCTTAGATTACTGGAGCGAACTGGTGCATTTTCTTGCTCGAATGCTAAGCTAACGCTAGGAAATCGACTTTGGCAGGTCAGTAAACACTATCATAATATTGTCTGATAATAAACATTATTTTTTGGTTGGTTCAAATGCGCTAAATACTTCGCATATTGTTAGGCCACCACCACCGACATATCTGAGTGCGTGAAAAAATTCAATCTCGATGATTCTGACGGTTTTTTTTTCTTTCTTCATATTGGAAGGATGTTACGAGAAAAGCACAATATTTTCCTAAACAAAATTTCGGCAGTGGGGGAGCCTAATATTATGGGGAACATTTAGTGCCTTTCAAACGAGCAGCTTAGTTTTTGAAACGCGAGCTTAGCATTTATTTCAACCCAAATAAATATCAGTGATTATCAGACAATGTTACGAGGGTATGTACTGCCATATTACATCGCTTCTATAGCATTTGCTTAGTATTCCAGCAAGAAAATGGCCCAGTTTCCTCCAATAACCTAACGAAGGAATGGTTACGGAACCAAAATATCACCACTCTCGAATGGCCGGCGTGTCTCCCGGACTTAAATCCTGATGAAAACGTTTGAGACATCATTGTACATGATGATTAAGCAGATTGCCATCATGATAATACAATATCAAAGCTGAAAATTGCCATTTTAGCTCCTTTTCAGTAGAATTTCGGTAAATTTGCTTATAAATATTGTTTAATTCTGTAAAAAAGAATGTTTTAAGTTTTGAAACATCATAACAGTCGTATACCTTACTATTTTTAATGATTCAGCATGTTATTTTGTCACAATAATTAATAAAAGTGAAAAGTTCATTAGTGCGTCTATAATTATGAAACGGTCATTTTCCAGTTTTTAATTTTTTTAATTTTTACCTTTTAAAGAAAAAAATTTCTGCCTAGCAGAAAGTTTAGAATATAAGATGATCTCTTTATGCTGAAAATTTCAGGTGAATCCATTGACTATAACTCGAGTTATAACCAATTTTTGGGGTGCGTCTATATATATGAAACGCACTGTATATGTATTTGTGTGTATATATATGTGTATTTATGTGTATATATATGTATTTATGTGTATATATATGTATTTATGTGTATATATATGTATTTGTGTGTGTATATATATATATATATATATATATATATATATATATGTATATATATATATGTATATATATATATGTATATATATATATGTATATATATATATGTATATATATATATGTATATATATATATATGTATATATATATATGTATTTAGTTGTATATATATGTATTTATTTGTATATATATATATGTATATATGTATTTATGTGTATATATATGTATTTATGTGTATTTATGTGTATATATATGTATTTATGTGTATATATGTGTATTTATGTGTATATATGTATTTATGTGTATATATGTGTATATACACAGTGAGTCAGTGAATCTGGCACCCTTTTTAAAAATTTAATAACTCGGTCAAAAATCATCCGATTATTATGAAATTTGGCACAACTGTAGATGAAATGTTATCTAACATTTTGCGTATTTCAATTTGTTTAAAATGTCCACCGCCAGCTGCAACACGCGTTTAGTCAGATCCGCCACTTTTGCACTGCAGCGTTTATAATGCTTTGGTCTTGCTCACTCCAAGCCTGCATTATCCGATTTTTCAGCTCATCAACGCTGTTTATTTTGCTTCGGTAAACCTTTTGTTGCATGACGCCCCAAATGCCATAGTCCACGGGGTTGAGGTCTGGGCTATTGGGTGGCCACAAAGTCGGTTCGATGAGTTCGGGTCTTACCTGGGTGAGAAACGCAACTGTATCCTTGGCTGTGTGAGCAGGTGCTCCATCCTGCTGGAAAATGAAGAATTCTGACATTTCTTTCATGTCAGGAAGGAGACAGTTTTTCAGAAGTTCGTTGCTGTAGTATTTGCCATTAATTTTGACTCCCGGTTCAACAAAATGAATTCCTGTGTCACCCAATAATGACACTCCCACCGACACCATTACTGATTTGCTGAACTTTGGTTTCATTCGCAGCAATCATTCAGCGGGTGTCATTCTTTCTAGCGGTAGCTGGCGTGTAAACACGATTGTTCTGCTTATTGGTATTTCGAGCAACAGTGAAAACTTTTTCATCTGTGAAAAATATGAAGCTAACTTTGTGTTCTTGGAAACGACGCAAAAGTTGTTTGCGACGTGAAAGACGAGAGACTTTGTTACTTTCAGTTCATTTCGTTGCCCGATGTTTTTTGAAACATTTTAAGTTGAGTTCCTTTTTGATTATTGTGGACACAGAACTTTGCAAAACACCTGTCAGACGAGCAATTTCACGTTGGGAGCGATGTGTTTGCGGTTGTTCTTCCTGACTCAAAATGAGCTCATTAACGGTGTTGATGTGATTGTCAATGAGTGCAGTCCGGTTTCCCCCGCTGCTTTTCCGACGCAGAACACTGCCTGTTTCGTTTATCTTTTGAAGAAGGTGGTTCAGTCCGCGTAAACTCCATCCTTTGTTTGGAAATTCTTTAAGAATTCATTTAGCACCATAATTTTTGTTTTCACAAAGAAATTTGATGGCAATTTTGTCTTCTTCAGTGAACGGCATTTTCAAGCTAGCAGACGAACCAATTGGTAATCGCGCCGCTGTGCTACAGCACCCTCTGCAGACCAAAAAACTCTGGTGAGAAATTAAAGGCATGCTTATTTAAATTATAAAAGAAGGCATTCTCATCTACAGTTGTGCCAAATTTCATAATAATCGGATGATTTTTGACCGAGTTATTAAATGTTTAAAATGGGTGCCAGATTTCCTGACTCACTGTGTATACATGTAGATATGTATATATATGTGTATATATATGTATATATCTATATATGTATATATATGTGTATATATATATATGTATATATCTATATATGTATATATATGTGTATATATATATATGTATATATCTATATATGTATATATATGTGTATATATATATATGTATATATCTATATATGTATATATATGTGTATATATATATATATGTATATACATGTGTATATATATATATATGTATATATCTATATATGTATATACATGTGTATATATATATATGTATATATCTATATATGTATATACATGTGTATATATATATATATATATATATATATATATATATATATATATATGTATATATCTATATATGTATATACATGTGTATATATATATATATATGTATATATGTATATACATGTGTATATATATATATATATGTATATATGTATATACATGTGTATATATATATATATATGTATATATGTATATACATGTGTATATACATGTGTATATATATATATGTATATATGTATATACATGTGTATATACATGTGTATATATATATATGTATATATGTATATACATGTGTATATACATGTGTATACGTATATATATGTGTGTATATATGTATATACGTATATATGTGTGTGTATATATGTATATACGTATATATATATATGTATTAAAACATATATGTTTATATATATGTATATACGTATATATATGTGTAAATATATACAAGCGTATGTATAGATATGTGCATATATATGTTTATATGCATATATATATATTTGTATATATATATGTATATATTAGGATGTTTCTTAAGTGTATGGTAAATTTTTTTTTCAGATATTCAATGAGGCACCCTTCTAAATGGTTCATATCAATGAGAAAATGAGCCAGTAAAAAAATTATAAAATTAAAATCACTTTTTGTCGACAAATAATGCCACATAGAGAAATAATGAAACCAATGCTTTAAACAATTGTTTTTATTGATCATAACCATTAAAATATGCTTATTGACAAACATTATGGGTTCAACAACATGTCATCCCCAACCAGGGTTGACTTCTTCCTGTCTGGGTACTTCTGTCTATATTTTTGGACAACCAATAACAGGAATTGCTTCTGTTGCTCGTTGTTTGTGTCAAGTTTGTTGTACTCGTCCATCAGTGCTACTCCTCGCACAGTAATGTCGTTAACTACCTTCATACAGCGGATGGTTGCCTTTGCTGATCTGTATTCTTCATCATTCTGCCACTCGGCTGCATCTTTTTTCAAAAACCCTTATGAGATAGTAGTAATTGTAAAAAATCTTAATGTCTCTGAAGAAACAAAGTCCTCAAGTTTCTTTGTCTGGATCACCAGTGGATCCACAGTTGCCCGTTTGAAAGGCATCTGATCGGCTATGTTGCTGAAAGCTTGCACCATCTTGTTTTTGGTATCATTGCAAAGTTCATCATCGAAAAAGGCTAAAGCAACTAACTCCTCAGACAGGTACCAGAGATGACCAAGGAACTTCTTCATGGCAATTGCTGAAATGGCTGCATTGTGACTCTTGTAAGTGTCGATGTCTTGCAGAAGCTGAAGATCATTTCGAGGAGCCAATGGTGCTGATGGAGCTCTGTACAATGCTGTGATGTTTAATCGGACAGTAAAGATACAGATATCACGGATTCCCTTCTCTTCTTTCGTTGTCAGCTTGAAATGACTTCTCAACATCCAAATCTTCATTGAATAGATGGCTTTGGCCATCCATCGGGCCCTATGAAGCCCTGCAGGAGCTTTGAAGGAGAATCTCTTCATTGTAACCCCACCTACGAAGATAATTGCCAACTCCAACAGCTCTTGATAGTCATCTCGAGGTTGAAACACTTGGAGTTGATTTTTGCAAAAGGTTATCCGTTCATCACTGATATCAGCAATTGCAGCTGATGTTGCATCGTCAAACAAGGCTGTCTGATAATTTGAAGCATCAATTGTAGACCAACGCTTTTTGAATTGTTTAAAGATTAAAATGTCAGGACCACTTGAAGCACCAAGAGATATGGATATGATGACGACAGGATGGATATGATGACGACATGCGAACCAAAGCAAATCTTTTCCCAATGTTTGTTCCAGAAGGGCACATGCACCATTTCATGGTCTAGTATTGACTGAAGTGTCGAAACCCATACATTTCACTTCATCACATAGTCCCCAATCGATAGGAGCCTCTCATACAGCAGAGGCTGTTGCAACACCTGTTCCAGATGATAACTTGGAAACACTAAGGAGTTGTTGGACACCTTCACCTGATACTAGCACAGGTAGATGATCTACAGTTTCGTTTCCAGTGATATCCTCAAGTAACTTGCCATCCCAATAAATACATAGAGGAACGTCGGGCTTAAACTCACTTTTTAATCCCTCGGCAAGCTTCTGTCGTTTTATACGTTCTCGTCAAATGGTGGACGGATTGACATTATATTTTGTTGGATCATGACCTAGATGCTGTAATTGGTTATAATTTTTGTGGTCGGTTAGGATACGGCAGAGTGAGTCGGCAACCCGGGCCCAGTTCCGACCAACCGTGGTCATTACTGGGTCTACGCGGCCCGAAACTGACCAGCGCCGTAAAGGTTGAGAACTGGTAAAAAGATTTACTCCCTCGGGGCATAAACTCTTGGAGTATCGATGACTTATTTAATTGTTTATTGTGACTTTTTATTTATTTGCTGTTATTGCCATTTCCATCCCTTGTTGCCGCTATCGTGATTTCTTGTTTTAGTAATGGTTATAGGTACTTTTTGTTTTAGGTTTTAATTGTAGCCAAAAATGTGATTTTTCGTGTTTTATTTTAATTTTTTTTGTTTTGGCAGAATACAAACCATTAAAGAAATTTAATTACGAAATAATTAAAAAACGAAATTAATTTAAAATATATCGTTTTCATTTTATTTCGTGTATTTTTTGGACGAAAAATTGCATAGCATCTATTACAGACTATTTTATTCACATATAATAATACAACTATCATGTTTTTTTCTATTGAAATCTTTTATTTTATGTTATATTATTATATATATATATATATATATATAATATCCCAGGTCTGTGTGTGTGTATGTGTGTGTGTGGAGTAACACTGTTCAAACACCTTGAAGCATGTCGGAATTTATATAAATTTAAATAAATGAAGAAATGAACAGCTTTTTTTCTCAAGGTCAACTATATGTTGCACCCTTCTCATCCAAGAACCCCATGATATTAAATTGGAGAGGAGAAAAGGTTGGAAAGTGTAGAGGGAGGGAGAGAGCGAGGGGAGAGAGAGAGAGAAACGTGGAGGGGAAAAGTGGGAAGGGGTGACTGAAATTGAAATGAAAGGAGTAAAAAAGAACAAACGACGCGCATGTGCACAATTGCCTGTGAATTTTTCTCACGTCATTTATGACGGGTTACCCCACTAGTATTTTAATATTAATATTATTAATTGATTAATTATTATATTATTATTAATATTAAATTCTATTATCTACTAGTTTTTCCTTTTTTTTACTCATTTCATTTCAATTTCAGTCACCCGCTCTCACTTTTTCCGCCTCCACGTTTCTCTCCCCCCTTCTACACTTTCCAACCTTTTCCTCTCCAATTTAATATCATGGGGTTCTTGAATGGGAAGGGTGCAACATATAGTTGACCTTGAGAAAAAAAGCTGTTCATTTCTTCATTTATTTAAATTTATATAAATTCCGATGTGCTTCAATGGTTGTACAACGTTACTTCCGACAGATAGATAGCCACACAGACCTAGCATAATATATACAGTGCTGTGAAAAATAACTGCAGCACTTGATTTTTTTCCAATTTATTCACTTTTGTGTGAAATTTAACCAGGGTATAATTTTTTATGACACTACAAACAGGTGTAAACATGACTTTCTTATATTCTGAACATGTTTTAGCTTTCAAAGTTAAAAAAAAAATAAGAAATAATTATTTTACATATGCTTTTTTAAATTTCAAAATAACTGCAACATAATTTTGAATATTCATTGAATACATTACATGACATTATTACAAAAAAAAAATTAATATAGTTCTAACAAAATTGGTGTTTTTGTCACCATACTATTTCAGTGACCTTTAAAACTACCCTACCCTTCTCAAATAATGGTGTGTTTTGTGGTAAATCTTTTTAATTTTGCTTATAGCTTGTTTTGTTCAAAATTTTCATTTGTATCAACATTTGTGTTGTTTAAAATGGCTAATACTGGAAGCACAACTCCTAGAAAATGAAGTAGTATGGTGACCAAGTACCAACTTATTTGTTCTATGACAGAAATTGTCAAAAAAGTTTGAGTTTATAAGTCAACAGTTTCCCAAATTGTGTCACAGTAGAAAACCACTGGTCCTCGTACACCACAGAAAAAAGGCAATTCTGGAAGAAACCGAATTTCCAGGTGTGGTTCTGAAAAGTTTTTATAAAACTGTGTTTCCAAAATTGTTTTTTCTTATTCAAACATTTGGCTGTGGAATGGCATTTCTCAACTAGAACTGGCTCATTGATTCACCAACATTCCAATGCACAACTTGACCACCATCAGCATAATTCAAGTTTTTGATTCAACACTAAAAGTGACATTTTTCCACTTTTCAGTGGACCAACTAGCATGTTCTTTTGCCCATCCCAGTCTTAATTTTCTTTGCCTTGCAGTGAGAAAAGGTTTTGTAACTGGCCTAAAAGCTTTCAAACTGATTCCAATTAGGTGTCTTCTAACAGTTCATGCACAAGCAACAGTTCTAGTTGAGGAATGCCATTCCACAGCCAAATGTTTTAATAAGAAAAAACAATTTTGGAAACACAGTTTTATAAAAACTTTTCAGAACCACACCTGGAAATTCGTTTTCTTCCAGAATTGCCTTTTTTTCTGTGGTGTACGAGGACCAGTGGTTTTCCACTGTGACACAATTTGGGAAACTGTTGACTTATAAACTCAAACTTTTTTGACAATTTCTGTCATAGAACAAATAAGTTGGTATTTGGTCACCAAACTACTTCATTTTCTAGGAGTTGTGCTTCCAGTATTAGCCATTTTAAACAACACAAATGTTGATACAAATGAAAATTTTGAACAAAACAAGCTATAAGCAAAATTAAAAAGATTTACCACAAAACACCATTATTTGAGAAGGGTAGGGTAGTTTTAAGGTCACTGAAATAGTATGTTGACAAAAACACCAATTTTGTTAGAAATAAATTATTTTTTTTTATAATAATGTCATGTAATGTATTCAATGAATATTCCTAATTGTGTTGCAGTTATTTTGAAATTTAAAAAAGCTTGTGTAAAATAATTATTTCTTAATTTTTTTTGACTTTGAAAGCTAAAACATGTTCAGAATATAAGAAAGTCATGTTTACACCTCTTTGTAGTGTTATAAAAAATGATACCCTGGTTAAATTTCACAGAAAAGTGAATAAATTGTAAAAATATTAAGTGTTGCAGTTATTTTTCACAGCACTGTAT